>JAOBRD020531110.1:0-16824 GCA_027575215.2 Hydrozoanthus sils | reverse complement strand
CCCCCATGACTTTTCTACTGGTCGGCCCCTTAGACTTAGTGTATACCTGTACGATAGTTATGTACGACTTAACTTGTGTGTAATGCAAGTACGATACTTGTTCTGTACGACTTACACTTATTGTAATACGTGTACGATACTTGTTCTGTACGACTTACACTTATTGTAATATCTGTACGATACTTGTTCTGCACGACTTACACTTAGTATAATACGTGTACGATACTTGTTCTGTACGACTTACACTTAGTGTAATACGTATACGATACTTGTTCTGTACGACTTACACTTTGTGTAATACGTGTACGATACTTGTTCTGCACGACTTACACTTATTGTAATATCTGTACGATACTTGTTCTGTACGACTTACACTTAGTGTAATACGTTTACGATACTTGTTCTGTACGACTTACACTTTGTGTAATGCGTGTACGATACTTGTTCTGTACGCTTACACTTATTGTAATACGTGTACGATACTTGTTCTGTACGACTTAAACTTAGTAAAAATCCTGTACGAAGAAAAATGTTCATTATTATTCCAATTGGCCTCTGTTTCTGTATCCTCACCTTTTTCTATTCGGAGTTTATTGAAAACAATATTTGAAAGTAAGTTTTTATTTTTATATATGTATATATATCACCTATGAAGGGTTAAAGCAAAACATCATTCAGCTCCTTGAACTACATACCGTAGCTACGAGATGTTTGAATTAAGGAATCATCGACCACCAGACTGTAAACACCCTTGCTGCTGATCTTTATTCCTTCCTGTCGTGTTTTGCCTGTTTCACATGACGTTATCCTTATCGCTCCTCGCGAGTTATGAACTACTGTTTCCTCTGTCATAAAAAAATATGTTGCTCTAAAATCAAATTAATTTATACACATTTTACGTATAATAAATACCACTATGAGTCACTAAAGACTGAAAAACTTTATTTGCATGGTTACAGCAAGTAAGCGTACATGATCTCTTAGTTAAAGAACTTTAATGAGTTTTCAGACATTCATGTCGTCACTTAATAAATGCCTTTCCGTCCGAGTCTCCCTTATGTTGTGGCATATTATAATCTGTTTAGGGGCTAAAACGTGTCGTGTATCACAGATAAGCTAAGTGCATACCCAGGTGCGTTTATAGGAGAATGACTGAGAGCAATAGCTTCATCGAGACAGCAACAAAACAAGCAGTTCTTAATAAAATCAGAGGGAAAATAAGTTTTTTTAAAAAAAAAACAGAGTTAAAAGTATCGGGGATAGACTCGACTTTCTTCAGTTCAATGCAATACATTGTTGTTTTTTTCCTAATCTTGAGTAACGGGTTCATTTCCTCTAGCAGTTTCTGCATAGCTTTTAGTTAGAATTAAACCTAGTTAAATTTATTTACCTTTTTCAGTGAACACAAAGAAGTGAAGACTCCTTCTATACCCCCAACGTTTTGTGTAACGAAGATGAAGATGGTTGCCTGTTCCGTTAATGATCGGCCTGTCCTGCCAGTTTAGACGATTTATAGTCCAGCTTCTAACATTGACTGTTTCATTAATACCATCAAATATTTGCAAGTCATTATGATAATAATGCAAGTCGTGATAAACAATTTGTAAGGAGATTTTGTATCCCGGATTTTTAGTGGCGAGTGTAAGGTCACAAGATCGATGTGGTCCACCCAATTCCTTGAAAACGAAATAAAATGTCTCCTCTGGTTCCAAGAAAACATTTTTTCTAGAACACATAGGAAATATTTGTAGAATGTTTGGACTTGCCATATCCAAAGCGTGCGTGTTTGTTTGCTGCCAAGAGTTTTCGTAAAGAATACCATTACCACCACTGTTAATGATCTTTAGTCGCTGTAATTCTATGAAAGGTGAAAGTAATCGAAGCCCGTGAAGAGCAGTATTAAAAATAGACGAGTTTCGGATGAATGATCTATTGAATAGCGGGTTTCCATACACAACAACTAGTGCAGTCGCTGATGTGTTAATAATTGTCAACCCAGCGATGTCGTGGTTGTTGTAGTCAATGCGAACTCTGTGCCCAGGAACTCTAATGTCACTCCTGTAAGCGTATCCAGACTCCTCCAGATACAAGTGATGTACTTTACTTCGCTCGCTCGACATTGCTAAATGCAGCCCAGCCCAGTAATTCCTGTGGCAATGTATAGTTGTCACGTATCGGCATCCATTTGATCCAATCATCCAATTATCCCGATTGCAATTTGTGATGTCATTGTCGGTTTGAGAGGCGCAAAAAACATTACGAATAACAAACCTTTTCTTGTCATTTGTGTAGTAGTTGTATGAAGAGCTGCAAAATATATGGTTGAACCAAGTTTCGCAATATAAAAATTTTAAGCTCAAAAACTAGTTGTGATTCTTATTTTGTGTCTAGATGGGGCAAAATGTATTCTTTATCGCCGCGGAGGTTATCAAAAGGCCCTATCAAATACCAGATTCAGAAACTCAAAATTACAGTTGCTTTTGTATCCTAATTATGTTGCAGTTTAGAATTATTTCCATAGCATAGATGGTAACAAACAAAGTATTGGTGTAAATCCTTCCTACTAGAATTCGGGTTATAATCGATCGAGTCTTAGCAACAAATCAGCTTATCGTTTTTAATTTTCAGATGAAAGTAGAATCCTTTAGTATTAGTAATTTTCGAAAATATAATTTTTCGCAATTCCTTTTACGTTTTTTAGGCTTGAAATGTGCAATGTCAACGTGGTAGGAGGCATATGATGTAGCACGAGGAATGAGGCCGAGACAATTTTGTTATCTCAAAACAACATGGATTCTGGCTACAACAGTCATACTGTTTTACCTTTAATCAAAGAATGATTCCCTTGAAATTGTTTGAAATAAACATTTTTTTTTTCTTTTCCATAGAAAAAAAAATTTTTAAACAAAGATTCACATAACTCACTGCTGCTACGTCAACTGCTGCTATGTCACAGATTACCAGTCCCCGGCCCGCTCGATTAAAATTACATTCCGACCTTTTCGTGATTATAAAGCATACTTAGACGATGAAATTTTCTTCGGTCATTCGAATTCTTAGTTCATATATGACAACAGTTTCAATCTAAAAAGTAAAAAAAAATAAGCTTTATAGGGACTTATATAAAATTGAAAAAGGGTTTTGTTACAACTGAATTTAAAAGCTTATATAGAAATAAAAAGAAACTTTCGTTGCACATTCAGATGTCTTTTGCTTCATACATTTGACTTACTACTTCTTGATGCATTGCTAAGAAAGTGCGGTTTTTGAAGTATGAATTGTGAAACCAAAATGAAATTTGATGAAGATACAACAAAGTTGGCGTAAGCACGTTTTAATATTAGTGTTGAAATGATCAAGTGATCTATAATGACTTTAAAAAAATACCTATCAATCACTCTTGTTTCCAGAGTACATCAAAGTAAATCATATTTGGCCTCTGGTGAACCACCCTTCACAGGTCATACCAAAAGAGTGGTCTGATTATTTTTCCGTATGTTATCAAGCAAATTTTGGCTCTGGCAAAGTCTTGTCATTGTCTAAAAGGTTCCGGATAGTTTGCTGATTTGCGCAAGAGACAACCTTTCCATAAGTATAACCCTCCAATAACAGGGTTTTTTTGCCCCGCAATCCGTTTAGGCGGTCTTTTTTGCCTACCTGTTGCAAGATTATTTTTTCGTTGTAACAGCTCTGCAAGAAAATTTTTCTTTCAATTCTTCCAACCCCCACCCTTAAAGGTCGAATGGTCCACCCCCAATACCTGCTACTTAACAGCGCAAAATAAACTGTACCTGTAATGCCAGAAGTAGTATCCGAGTTGCCGACATATAATTTTGCCTTCATTGTTAAAATTTCTATTTTCGTAACATAGTTTCATCCACGTATTGTTGTTTAACACCTCAACCTTTCCTTCCCAAGGGCCTTCACCACCTACAAGACGCACTTTGGTTGAAGAAGATCTCCGCATCAAAAACTTTACTTTTTTGTCAGCTGCACCCTTAACTGCTAAACGTCCTTGTACGAAGAACACAGAACGAGGAGGAAATATTAAGGTGACATTCGCGCTAATGGTGAGTGAGCCGCTTGGAAGAACAACAAGGTCATCAGTGACTACGAAGGGTGAATCTTCGTAGTTCAATACAAAAGACTCCTTCAACACTCCTCCTAGATTATTTCCAAGAAGGAAGCAAGACTTCCTAGAAATGTTTGGCAAAACCACATCACTTGAATTTTCAGTATTAAGGAATGGAAAGTATGTTATCTTTGCCAGCTGAACACGATCTTCAAAATCGAAAATTTTGTTTTTTATGTAACATTCGTCACCCGAACCCCACCAATTTCGTTGTGCTGCGATGCTTTTCTTTGAGTTTTGAAGCAAAGTAGATACGTAAACTTTAAATTTTGACTTCAAAAACTTGTTATTATGGAGAGTAAAGTTACCCTCTTTCAGTGCTATAATAGCATGTTTTGTGCTCCGTACAAAGAAGTTTGGCCACAAATTAGTTTCTGTATTGTCTACAAAAGTGTTGTTGATGATAGCGGCTTTTCTTCTGTCAGGAAAGTGTCCAAAATCAACAAAGACTACATTTTCTGCGACATTGTTGGCAAATATCTTAGATGACATTCTGATCTCACTGGGACTGTCAATGTTTGATCCGCAGTCCGTACCATCATCAAAAGTCATCACTTGTCCTATAATTCAAAAACTAAAAAAGTAAGCAAAATACTCTAAAAGTATAACAAATGAATCATTTAACGATTTTTAACAGATACTGTTGTAACTTTTAGCTTTAGTCAGTCAGTACAAAAGGCAAAAGCAAGCTCAAGAGAACAGTTGCCGTTATGCTAGTTATCCTTGAATTCATCATTTTCCTAACGAAGTTAAATGCGGGGCATGACCAACAAACGTATTTCGCAAATGGTAGCCAGTTGTCGAGGAAGGTTATCGAGTAATCTTTTGAAATGATTCGTTGTGTTTGAACACAAGTTTTATTGTGTTGGACCCATTTTATAAATACAAAGTTAAATGCTGGAGCTTCTAAGACCACATTATGATCGATGTGTCCGAGGATGATGTAGGAAGAGTGCATGCAAGCAGCTATGTCGGCCAGAATGCCACAAAACTGGGATTATACTCTCAATAGGCGAATAAACCAACTTTCAGACGTCGAGCGCGATAATACACAAAGCCAATCACAGATGGCCTGATATTGAATTCAAATTTTCAACCAAGAAGAGAAGCGAAAGAAAACTAAAGAGCGGGGAAAATGTGGAAGACGGCGTCAGATAAACTAAGAATGTTGCCGTTTGTATTCACCTCGCTCGATTAATTGAAACATTCTGCAACGCATAAATGTTGTTTATTTCTTTGGCTGACTTGGATAAACAAAAAATTCTCAAGATCTTTTTTTTTTATTTGTTTGATAAGAATTAATTAGAGCCAGACCCGTATTTTTACCGAGCCCCCGCGTTTAACAGTATAGGCTGATGCAAATGCCGATAGTTAAGAGCTTGTCTCAACCACCTGTCAGTATTTTGTAAAAGGTTGTGATCTAACTGCTATGTTCAAATTTCACTGTCTCAGTGAAGAATCCATTCTTAAATCCTCCCTTTACTCATAAAGGGTGCCATCAAACCAAAAAAGGTGGTTTGTAGTAACTGCTTTAACACAATTTAAAGGAGAGAATAATCAATGTAATTAAGCATTAATATATATGGACCAATGCCGACAGACCAGCACATCGAATTTACCTTCCACTTTTTCGGTGTTGTAAATTTTTTAGATAAGATGGATAGGCAATCGAAAGACTGAGCCTAAAGATTAACATCCTTTTCCACGAAGACGGGGGTATCTAATTGTTCGCAGATTTTGGCGGGCGGCAGAAACTCGGTTACCTGCTTTCATTTAAGAAATTACGGCAACCGTTATTTTAGCACGTTTGATTTTTAAGCTAATCTATACGAAGGTTGTCAAGCAAGTCAAGCAATCTAAATATAAACGATCGTGCAAACGGACAAAGCTGGGCGAAATGAAGTTTCCAAGTAGTGTCTTGTTTGAACCGTAAAAAGCAATGACCACTTACCCAAGCTTGTATTAGTAACTACGTTTTCTTCAATCGTTGCCTGTAGTCTCAAAGTTGCCAAACAGTACGAGTATATGGCGAATTTCTTGTTGTTACGAAACCTGTTCTTCAAAATTATAACGAAAGCACGACAGTCTGCAGTTGGCGGTTGATAGCTGTACCTGAAAAAACAACAGTCAAAAACAGTCTAAGTCAGAAAAAGGTTGGCAAAATTGTCGATATTGAAAAACCGTGGTAGATTATTATCAACACAATGATAATACGTGAAAGATAATACCGATAAGTGTCGGGAGCCAGTCGCAGACCGCCGAGTGAATTATCGTTGATGTCGTTGTTGTTGATAGCGACAGATAGATTGATGTTAGAATGGCAAAATATTGGCTGTGGACTGAGTTTCACTCCAAACTGTTTGTTGTGGCTGACACGACTGTCTGCTAAGAAAAAATGGCGAAGTTGTTTACTTGGGGGCTCTCCTTGGCTGTAGCGCTCTTCTTCATATACGCGAATTCCATTCTTGGTGTTATTGTACATATCACAACGAATAAAGCGGTACTCTCCACCTAAAAGACGAAACAAAAAAATATCTAGTTTATTTAACAAAAGTAAAAAATAAATAATTTCATGCCATAGTAGATGGCAGCCATAGGTAAAATCTCTCTACTGGACTAGGCTTAGCCATTAAGTTCAGTTTAATGTACACAACAACGAATGCTTGATACCTTGGTTTGTAATGCTGCAACCATCCTTTCCATTTTTATTAAATTTCGAATCTTGGAATAGAGTTAGTGCTATTCCGTCGTATATTCTTACTCCGGTTTCGGCATTACCGGAAGCTGAAATGTTGAAAGCTTTTATCTGTCCAACCATGTTGTCGGCTTTGGTTCCATAAAGCCCATTGCAATCAAAGGTCGTGTCAATAAAATTTCCATGAAAAGAAGTTCTGGGAAATCAGATGAAAAGGCTCAGTAAGTGAGAAATGTGTTACTACTACTTGTTCCTAGTGTTCCAAGAATGGAACGGGTAGGGCGTTTCATGTACACTGTCTTATTTGCTGCAAAAAATACTCATTATCATCGGCATTCTTTGTTGAATGAAGCAGTTAATCTACCTTTTTTATATTAAAATTTTAAATCAAATAAGCTGAACTGTGAAAATGTTGCTTCAACTTACCTTAACAAATGTAGACCGTTCATATTGTTTTCTAGTGATGTCTCGCTGATCAAGGAGTTTCTTAGGCTGGAACTTTTAATAAACAGGCCCGCCCAGTTATTTTTTGTCAAAAATGTTCTTGTTATCTTCATAACACCATGGAAGTTCTCAAATATCATCCCTGATATTGCATTATCACTGAAAGTGCTGTTCGTTATTAAAATGCTAGGTTTACCTGTTGAAGAGGTTTCAAACAAACTTTAAATGTAGGTTAGAAAGAGTTAAACTAAGAAAAAACAATGAAGCTTATAAATTTTGTACAGACCTCTGCTTGCAAAAATTTTTTTTTTCAATTTTATATAGGTTATTCAAGTACCTTTTTTAAAGTCTTGATCAAAGAGGTATTGACAAGTGAAAACATTTTATTCAGAAAATATACAACAAAGTGCCTAACTTCATGACTTACTAACGTTTTGGTGTAAAATGATAACTTGCTAAAAAAAATGCCATTCAATCTCATGGTACAAAATCTTAAAAGAAGGAACTTATTCCAAGCATTTTGAAGTTCTAAATATAGGGAATACGTACAACAATTCTGCGCACTTCTACTGATGGCTTCAGTCGGAAAGCTCGTGACTTGTCCTAAGAACTTGTTCACTTTTACCACACTAAGTAATTTACCTTACTGTAAGTGTGGTTTTCTGATGGCATTTCTGGCTTTCTTAACTCTAAGGGGCCCGTAAACTGACAAACGCACTGGATAATTTACAAATTAAATTTGATAAATTAGTTCATCATTTTCGACATTTAGTTATCTTAATGTCGAACTGAGCACACTTGACAGAATCTAGATTAGGTCAACTGATGTTTTACTACCACGGTCATCAGTATCGCTGCCGTAACTTGGAGACAACATAAAATCTGAATAGACACTGCAAATGCATACTTAATAATCACTAACAAAAAATCGTGACTTACGTATACATTGAAACTAACTCGGAAGTTAACCCCTCGATTTTTTTTGGGATAAAAAACGTGTTGTTTTACCGATTGCCAAAAGGCTTGGCACAATTGTTCTTTGATTAATGAAACATCTTTTGAACTTAATTTGATGACGTCATCACAGGAAACGACGAAACTCGTCATTTACCTTCGAAAATGGTATTCTGCCTAAAAAATGACTGAAACTAAATTATTTTTTGTCTATATTACAAGTTCAGTAGTTTTTCTTTGAAAATTCATGTTTGTAAATATTTCTAGTTTATTTAGACCTTTTTTGAACAAATTTACAAAATCAGAAACTTCAATGGCCACCATTTTGGATTTTTGGAAGTGGTTGCTATGGCAACATAAGTAATTTTTTGACTTCAAGATGAGTTAGTTTATCATGTGCAACTACCTTCCTAAGCGAAATGTCATTACTCCTAACCGTTTGCAACATTTTGGTGTCGACAGTTTTGCAGTTTTGACATTTTTTGCTGTCGTTACCATGGAAACCAATTAGATATCACGTGGCTTAAATTAGTTCAAAGATAATTGAACGTTTATATATATTAATTACAAGTGCAAGGTTTTTACATCGATTTTACATCTCTCATGCCTTCGTGTAACTTTTTTTCCTTCATGCGTTCTAGGGTTAAACACTGGAGTCCAGGAGATGCTTTTAGTTCAAATAAAATGAAAACTGACAATGTGTCTCAAGATATTACTTAAAAGTTTACAATACCTTCACTGCTGGTGATGTATAACTTTAAAATGGCAAAGTTTCCATAGCTATACCAGCTGGAGTGAAACTTAATCCATAGTGCATTGCCAGTTGTTACAACGCTTTCCACAGTATGGCCGTTATACGACTGTGTGACTCGAGACAGTATTGTCGCGTTCTCGTTGTCACCATCTCTGAATTCGAGCTCATATGCCAAACCAGCAAGTTCCAAGAAATGTATTTCGAGGAAACTACCAGGAATCGTCTGTAATACCTAAAGAATCCAAAAAATATAAAATGATTACTGAAGCTAAATGCCCAAATATAACATTTATATAACACGGTTAGTTGTGTTTCTCTTAATATAAGGTTACAACAACTAAAAGGAATGTAACTCGAAATCATTTTATCAAAACCTTGCATCTCAATAAAAATAATAATAATAATAATAATAATAATAATAATAAATAATGATAATAATAATAATAATAATAATAATAATAATTTTTTTATTTCAATAGGTAAGAATACATGTTCATTTTAACAATAGTTTAAATAACTAAAAGAGTTACCTAAAATTCTACCGCTAAAGTGAATGTTATCATTCATCCAGCTTGGATTGTATTAAAAACAAAAATTTTAAATCAATTTCTGGCAATTTTAATTTTCTTACTATAAAACAAACGTTTCGACTGAAACATTCGTCTTCATCTGTGATGGTCACGTGACAAACGTCGCGGAACAGATGAGACGGCACAGTCCTAAGTGTGCGATAGCGAGAACCAACCCCCCTTTTCTGTTTAAAAGTTAATCTATATTTACAAAGGATTGCTTAAAGCGCTCCGTGTTGACATTGTAGGAAATAAACTGCTTTGGTACCGAAGCCTTCTGGATGATTTTTTTCATTTTCGGCATATATATGCGAACAATGGGTGATTAGACATAGTATTGATTTTTTATTTAAGTCTGTTTTGTCTCAATAAATTATAAACATTCAAATGAGTAAAAATATATTTTTGCTGAAACAGTTAAAAGTCTTGTATATTGGTTATTTCCGGGAAGGGGGCTCCATATATAATAACTCCATACAAAGTTTTTGGTAAAACAATATTTTTAAAGTAATAATCTAGTTCAGTTTGGGTGTAACCATCTTGATAGTATAGAGATACTTATTGGCTTCTGCTAACCTAAGTCGTACATGCTATAAAAATCCCTTGAAAAGTGACACGGTTAGAATATCTTCAGAGAACTTTTAACTAAAATTGCGTAATACTTTCAAATGGCATAAAACTACTGCTTAAAAGCTTCTTTTTGCATGTTGCTTATATATAGGCATAATGTATTGTAACCTTACATAATTATTAGTTTCGAGCGAAACAAAACGTGCTTTTAAAAAAAAAGTTACATCAAAATAGGGACGAGTGAGTTACCTTTAGACAATGAATGTATGTGTATGGCTTTCCTCTGGCTTCCAAGGTTAACGGAAAGGTTACATTGTTAGCATTTAAGGAGCACAAATTACTTGGAGAATCTGCAATTCCTTTTAGCACCATTCCATTCCCAAAGGTTGTGTTAGTGACGATTGTGTCTCGAACCTCTATGGACGTATTAGAGGCAGTTACCATTATACCCGCGAACAGACTTTCCCGTGAACATGCTCTCAGCTATTACTAGTGGAGAATTAAGCTTTAATATCTGTGCGCCAAAACCAGTGTTTTTTACAATTAAGTTTGGCATTTCGGGGGAAGCTCCAACGGTTCTCACACCAATAAAGGCCTCTAGAATGTTTGCATACTGTATTTGTGACATTTGTGCCGTTTGCTCGTTTATGAACTCGATTCCTTCCCAATATGCACTTGTCTGTAGAGGCCATAGAGTATCACATTCTATACCAACATCTTCATGGTGCCCTAATTGGATGGTTAGAGGAAAGAATGATTACTATTTCTAACATTCAGTTTCATTAAAATCAACAATTTTAGTTGTGAAAATAAGGATGATCTTCAAAATCAAGATATTTCTTTAAGGCTATCTGCATACTTAAATTTTAGCAAAAGCTTCGCACTTTTAATTTTATTTTTTTTTGGTTAATTTATCATTGACGCGAAGTTTAGGAGGAAAGTGACATCACTCATGGACTCAACATCTCATTGCCCAAACTTTTAATTCTAATTTTGACCAGTTTACAAGGAAAAGAACTTTTTTTTGCAATTTCCGACCCGGGCTCGAATTCTCAATTTTTCGAATTCCAAACTGGTGCCTTGCCTGCAGCCTCATCAACCTCGTCAATTCGCGTGGTAAAAATATGCAGACGCCAGGGTGGAGTGGTAAAGCAGAAAATGTCATTGTGACAATTATGCTATGTCTACTGGTGGGAGAGGTTTTTGTGTCTTGCCCAAACCTGTGTTCACAGCAAAAAAGTTCAAGTGCGTTTAGGGGTTCAACGCGACAACAAAAAATACCCCAAAAGAATTTTTGACGTTTGTTATTCAGGTTGTTGTAGAGTTTGCAGTAAAATAATAAAACCTCATAACTAAAAAAAAATTTTCAAATCGTGCAATGTCACTTTTTTAAATCTATCTTCTCTTCATGATGATCGATCTCTTTCCCGAACGAGTGCCTGTTAAATTTGATAAGTAAGCGATTTTCCGTAAGCTATAGATGTTCTCCTTCAGTAGCATGTTTTTTAAACATAAAGTGCAGAAACTCAATTGAGGCCTAATACTACTGTTAAAAAATGTTTCTGATCGATGTTTCGAAAATATCCTAGTTTTTGCCGGTTAACGCCTTAATGGTTACACGGAAAACTATATATTGAACGAACTAAACATCTACAGAAACTCCAAAAAGGTCCTCAATTCCTGAACACAGAATGGTCCTAACCTCAACATTCTATACGTGTATGACCGCCTAAATCGGAAAATCTCCAACATCTTTTGAAAAGAAGGGATACCAGTACGTATCGCACATCGGTCATTCACCCTCAGACGATCTCTCATCAACAACACCGCCAAACACACCTGCACAAGAAATAACTGCCCCATTGCACGCACCGAATAATGTATGTTAAGAAAGGCTGTCTACCAAATTATATGCAACAAATGCAATCAGTTTTACATCGGAAGCACAACGCTTTATTCATTACCGCATAAAAGAACACCTCAACGGTCAATGCTCCTCCGTAAAAAGCACATCTGCGCCTGCCAAATCAATGACTATAAAGAAATTATAATTAAAATAGAAAACAAACCAACTCTCTTAACTCTCAAGAGGATTGCAGCGAATTTGCGAACCTATTGTTTTAACTCTGCTTTGTTACGCACACTTAATCTGTTTGTCTCTCATTTATCCTACCGAGCCTTTGTTGAAAAATTTGTTTTCATCATTTTATACATATTTTATACAAATATCTTATACTGAAACCAGCGCGGATATTATTCAGTCCCAGATAATGCCGTTGACCGGCGAAAGCTAGGACATTTTAGAAACATCGATCAGAACCACCACCTAAAAATATTTCTTTTTCAAAAACAAACTTCTTGTTTTGTTTTTAAATTCAGCACCGTAAATCCGTTAGATGTTAAGGAATTTTGCATACACGATAGAAACTAAAAATGGTTGCTCAGTAGAATTCCATAGTTTTAACAAAAAATCTTTCACAAGACTGCCTAAAAATGAGTTGCGACAGTTTGGCTAATTCAAGAAAGTAAAAAGTGCTAATTAAATGTGTTATTGTCTTATTAGGGATTAGGTAACATCATTGTAAGATGTGTGAACAAATGTTTTATGGAGCTTATGACAACATTATGTTCATGTGCCGAATCTAATTATTAGATTCGACACATGCAAAGTTCGACGTTTGAACTGGTCCTTAGAGGATAATTAGGATAGAGTAACCTAAATTCGTCAGATAACCAAGATGTACTGTGAGTCAAAAGATAGTATTACAGAATCAGATTTACAGCATTGAATGTGTTACAGTAAAAACTGTTTGACTTCTCTAACAACAGGAAAAACTCGACATTTTGGATTTTTGCGAAGTGTAGGAAGTTGTCTGCATTCTTCCTTTAAAAGTATTTTTCTCACAATGTCAATGATGTTTCATTAGCCACCCTCACTGTGGAATAGTATTGACAGCGTGACACGTGACCAGCCGCAACCAGGGTCCTTTCACGGGAGTGAAATAAGCCTGGGTACGAGGTTGCAACTTCATCTTTCACTTTTTATAGGCGGATTTCAGGTGACGTAATGTTTACAAACAAACCTTTTCAAATCTAAACACCTTCGGGACTTTAAATAAAGAAATATTTGTTTCAAACTACCAATCAAATAACATTCGACTCATTAATACCAATGACTGTAACTCGCCTTATACGAGAACAAATTCAGTTCTAGCGGATGCGCTTTTTTTGGAGTTTTGAGCCCACGAGAAAAGTGGATTTCACCATGCGGAGGCGTTTTCTTGTTTAAAGAGAAGAGGTTTAAATTTTATGCTAAAAGTAACCATATGATAGATTAGTGAAATGCGTTCGACTGATGAGGACATGTTTCTGAGCTTGAATGGTGCTTGTGAATGTACTGATTACCCAATATCCTTTATAATCTTTTCTCTGTGTTATCCTTGCAGCCAAAGAACTAAATTATATCAAAACTTAACATAATAATGCTTTACTCAAATTTTGTTGTAAAAAAACTTGACAAGAACGCCCGCAACAGAGCGTGATACCACGCTTGTCTGTGCATGGCCCCAGTTCAGATACTCGCATGGCGCATTTGGTTGTTTTTTTCCTCGCAAGGAAAATATTTTCCAAAGAGAGAAAATTTTTTACCCTTATGTTTTTTTTTGTGGCATTAGTTCTTACTAAAACCCGTTACTACAAAAAAGATTTTCGTATTTTTTTTATATAGTTTTCGTTACAAATTCGGTTCCGGCTGCACCACTCGGAAGCTTTCTTCGTCAGTATTTTTCTCTTATGGAAACCAATGGAACATCAACAATTCCTTATTATTTTCTTATGTAAACTTTTGTTTCTTACCAATGTTTTGAACTAATATAAGACGGCTTCGCTTTCCTCAAAATCAGCGGCAAAAATCACACACAATATCACCTCCCAACGTTGAAGCATATTTTTGTTAACGTGCCAGTCACGGTAGCGCGGTCCATAGTAAGCAATAAATTCAAAATGGCACTGATTTGGAGCAAAAATGTGATTGACGACGACGCCCAAAGAATCTCGATCGTGCTTGCTTGTACAGCATGGCACCGGAAAAATGACCACAGGCAACAAAGCTCTGTCAGGATTAGGCTTGCGTTCTCCTTACGTCGAACGTAGTTACAAGATTAATTTGTGCCAGTGTGGGCTAAAGTGTTTGTTTAGTTTTCCTCTTAGAACAGTTCTAGTGTACTCTTTAAAGGGGCTGTTCCACGCTTCGGAGCACTGGGTTCTAATTTGTTGACGGCTTGTTGACACTTGATTTTGTGTTGGGTGAGCAAGTTTAAGCGGAGGGTAATTGCCGCTTCGAAATCTGCCATGAATTAAAGTTGACATGGTCGTAAGCCGGCAACCCATGACCGCCACAAATGAATTCACCAACGGCCAGAACAAAAAGATTAAAAAAATGACAATTGATAGTTTGTAGCTTGTCCGTTTTTTTATAAAACGGAAGCCAAATCGACGATTTCGATGCCAAAGAAGACGACTACACTTGCTCGGCAACCGCTTGTTATTCCTCCGCTAAAACTTGAAAACTTGTTCACCAAACACGAAATCAACCGTCAACAAATTATAACCCAGTACTCCGAAGCGTGGAACAGCCCCTTTAATACAATTAAAGCCATGTTCACAAATTTGAATCTGATCCTTGAAAATGAGGTCAAGATGACTTCGAAACGTCGGTTATTAGCGCTAATCTGTATTATAAGCTCCCATACAAACTCTGTATTTCTTTAAACACTGCGCCTAACACTAACTGTGAGTTTGGGCTGCCTGTGGTGTAAATAAATATTTAATTATCTTACATGAAAACGCTAGCTAATAAACTAATGAAACGCAGATTTTACTGTAAAACTTGTATCAATTAATCAATGAGGTACCTCTGGAGCCTTTGATTTCGAATTACTACTGTTTTTATTAGCTCTGTCCTTACCGCAGTTGTGTCTTCCAATTCCGATATGGCTACATTGGAGCAAACTTAGCTCGTTTCCTCTGCAGTTAACATCATCCAGCCATATTGGACCACTTCCTCCTCCAATTGTCCAGTGCCGCTTCATTTCGGTGAATCCAAGTTGTCTGCAAGCCACCTGAGTATCGCGAAAACCCCAGCCATCATCGCAAACTGAACCCCATTGTCCATTCAAAAATAACTCCAACCTTCCTTCTTTGTAATCACGACCACCTTTTAGTCGAATCTGCTTAAAACGCGTGATACCTGGATGCTGTACTCCTGTTTCCATGGAAGAGTTTAGGCGAAAAAGTTCAAAAACTATCCTTTCAGCTTTTGTCCCTTGTAAAAGATACAGATATGCAGTTATTTGTCAGTGTTTTGTGTCCGAAGCTATCACCGAATTTACTCTTCCTAAGCAAAACATACATAGCCCAACTCTTAACGCCTATTGAAACCTATATTTTTGAAACATGAAACCAGCAGGGGCTGGTTCCAGTCTAGTGCCGAGGAGTTTATAAGGCCGTGGTAGCACGTGCAGAGTCACTCTAGGTCGCTCCAGCTACCCGTGGTCAATTTACAGAAGTGTATATATAGATAAAATATTGTACTTTTCAGTGCAGTCTGTGAAAATAACACATAATATTTTACCGGTGCGGAACGGAAGGCTAGGAAGAGTGCGTTCGTTGACTGTGTGATACATGTAGAAGTACAATAAAGTAGTCAGATTTAGCTTTACTTCATAATTTTTTTAGGGCCTATTAATAGTGGTGAGACCTCAGCCCCAATAGTTGGCGACACAGCAGATGGTCGTAGCCACCAGATGGGGGTATACGTTCCCTATTGGCCACAAAGTGGTTTCCAGCGTTGTCGCACTAGTGTTCTAACTTAGGTTGTAGATCAATTTTATGATAAATAATATACTGACTGAATTAAATAATCTGTAATATACTGACACTGATAAGAAGCAATTTTGTATGTTGAATAAGACATTTTATGAAAAGTCATAGCAGATACTTAATTGCAATATAACAATCGCATTCTTTGGTAATATGATGAGATGTTCCATTGAGTTGTCGAAGCAGTAGTTTCATTGTTATGTTTACGGCATCACTGTGTAGAGCGAGCCTGCGCAACCAAAATAAACCTGATGGGATATGTTTTGTGTGATGTCTAGTAACGCTGAAATACTATAATAATCACTTGGATTTGCTTCATTAGTTGAACTTTATACCAATTTGTTTTGAGAAAGTCGGTTGGAAAGATAAAATAATCACGCTGCACTTGACACAAACTTAGTGACATCTTGCTCATTATCCGCTAATGATTATCTTAATTTGTAGATTTTTCTGTTTTTGTGTACTTCGTTATTCAACAATTAGGATTTTTAGGGGTTGTTGGAGATTTGTGTGTAAGTAATATTAAGATAAGAAAGATGTTTCAGTACAAATAAAAAAGAATTTAAGGACCAGAAAATGTGAGGTATTACCATTCAATGCATACAACTAACTTTTAAAGGTAATAATAATAAATAGTAACTTTACCTATAGCGCTACCTCTACTAGTTAACCAGTACTAATGTTAACAGAAAAACAAATAGTAATTAAGTAAATTTCGTAAATTTTAAATTTGTATACCATCTGTAAATCTGAAAATGTAAAACTATCGACAAGGAAATAACCATTTACAGGTTACTAACCACCAGAAGAAAAAGTTAACAGCTTC
>JAOBRD020530903.1:0-16828 GCA_027575215.2 Hydrozoanthus sils | reverse complement strand
TTCAGTTGCAAGGGAAAAGTATTGCCTGGGGTGTGTAACTAACTCGGCCCGAGTAAAGGCTACATGTAGCCTCTTGTTTAGAAAATTAAAACTACGGCTCATTTAGTGGAGCTCATTTATTATGGTTTCTCGCATTATTTAGAAAATTTAAAACTACTCATGTCGCTTTTCCCACATATTTTGGACTTTTCGTCGCATCTTTTTCTAGTGTAAAGTGTAGCTGTTGCATTTTTCGTCTGAACAAAATGTCGCCGTCATAATTTCCAATTTCCAAGCAATTATTTGCTTTGCTAATTTCTTAATTATACAGCTCCAGTTTATCAATCGTTGCCAAAAACCGAATCAAGTAAATATGACGAACAAACGGGTCTGTCTCATTAGCGTGTTCTAAAATGCTCGGACAAAAAATATATAACAAGGAACTGATTTACATGTATTCCTGGATGTTTTGATACATAGTTGATCTCTAATACCCTGCTAGCAGGAAAATCTCTAATGCCCTTTGTCGCTGTCGCAAAGTGTCGCACTTTTCCCGAAAACATCTTTCGCTTGTCGGCGGTTGGACAATTGACGAAATCGCTTTTAGATTTTAAATAAAGTTAAAATAGTTTTTATTCCCGAAGATTATGTTTTCTCGCGTTATTTAAGAAAGTTGAAAACTTCCGCTTATTTCAGCCTTCGGCAGCTACCGATCATACAGCCACTTCGTTAAATTAACGTTTCTTTGTTTGCGACGAAAATTTATATCTGTGCCAGGGTACTTGCCCATCCCCTCCCCTCTCAAAAAATTTTCTGGCTAACAACAACTTTGGAATAGCATTTTCAGATTTTATTTGTAACGAACTATTACAACTGATTTCCACTACGCCCATCTCCGACAGTTTTTTTGCTTCCGCCGCCCATGAACATAGGTATGCTAGCGCTGTTACGCCGCAAATGTAACAACTGACGCAAAATAAGACATGAACGCAAACGGCAACAACTTTTGACGCAAAACGAAACAATAGGCCACTTTAGAAACGAGTGGCAGCCTGGGCCGAGTTTTGTTTTGCAAAGTCTTCTGGTATTGTTACAGGGGACGCAAAAATCGAATTTGTAGTAGTGAGGTGTAGCTCTTGATCGAGATCATGTTCCTGGCTGTGTAAAAACAGTCGTCGAAATAAGTCTTTGTTTTTATTTTATTGTTTACTAAAATAAAAGGACCAGAGATTGCTAAAAAGTTACAATGTTTTGTCGAAAAATGATAGCTTGAAAAGACATTCTTCCAAGTATACGTACTAAAACCCCAAACGACAAAGGAAACGAGCAAAGCAAATAAAGTAGCCGTAACGAACAAAATCAAACGAGCAAAACGACAACAGCAAAACGACTGAGCAATATTGCCGTAACGAGCAAAACGACTGAAAACAGCAAAAGAACTGTATAACGAGCAAAATGAAACGAGGAGAAATACTAGCACAGTAGCAATGAGCGAAACATACGCATGTTTCGCTCATTGCAGCTGTGCTAGTAATTTGCTCGTTTCGTTTTGCTCTTTGCGGCTGTTTTGCTCAGTTGTTTCCATGTTGATATTTTGCTCGTTTTGTTGTCGTCGTTTCGCTGTTGTCGCTTCGCTTGTTTTGCTGTTATCGTTTTGCTCGTTTTGCTGTTGTCGTTTTGTTCTTTTTGTTTTGCATGTTTTGCTGTTGTCGTTTTGCTCGTTTTGCTCTTGTCGTTTTGCTCGTTCAAGCTGTTGTCGTTTTGGCCGTTTTGCTGTTGTCGTTTCGCTCGCTTTGCTGTTGTCGTTTTGCTGTTGTCGTTTTGCTCGTTTTGTTGTTGCCGTTTTGCTCGTTTTGCTCTTGTCGTTTTGCTCGTTCAAGCTGTTGTCGTTTTGGCCGTTTTGCTGTTGTTGTTTTGCTCGTTTTGCTGTTGTCGTTTTCCTCGTTTGGCTCAGTTATTGTTTTGCTTGTTTTGCTGATGTTGTTTTGCTCGTTTCGTTTTGTGGTTTTCGTTTTTAGTGCAGCCTGTGCTCAAAACTCTGGGAAGGAAGGGAACAGTTCAAGCCGAAAAACGAAGATACATTTCCCGGAAAACTGAAAAGACTGACGCATAGTTAAGGTTTCAACAACTTCAGAAATTGCTTGCAGTGAAACAACTGAGTTGCTTAGAGATATCGTAGAATGCCAAAATGAAGTAAGATGTTTCTGTTCAGACAGAAATTGAAACGGAACGTTAAATGTTTGTGTTAAGACAAAAATTCAAAGCTTCAAAAGGAGTTGGAAGAGGCCAAGAAGGAAATCTAAAGACTCGAACGAGTTAAAAGAAAAGATGCTGTTCGTTTTGATATCGAAAGGTACAAACACAGTGACAAAGAAATTTAAATGCTCTACACTGGTTTATATATAGCAGTTAGAGCATGCTTCCATCTTTTTTAAGTTTTGCATCTTCTGTCAAATAAATCCCTTTTCGATTTATCAAATGACTTTCCTCCATGTTTTTTTCTCTCTATAGATAGTCTTCAAGACAGACTTTCACGTCCCCTGTAACAATCCCACGAGCCTTTGTGAAACGAAACTCGACCCAGGCTGCCACTCGTTTCTAAAGTGCAAGTTAACGTCAAACACCCCCAAGCCTCGCTTTCGAATCACAAAAGTGTGAATATTTTCGTAAATCAAATCCCAAAGCGTCCACAAATGAAAATAAATCCTTCGTGAACACGGTTTGCACGTGCAAAATGCTCGCACCTATTTCTTGAATACGAGACTTTGGGGTGAAGTTGACTAGTTTGACTTAATACATAACGTAATGCATAACGTCTATTATTCGATACAAATCACTACAACTTTTTCGCACAAAATGTTAACATTTTGTGTTAATGTTAGTTTTAGCGTCAGTTGCTACATTTTGCGTTGTAACCTTTTTGGGACATTTGCCAAGAAGCTCTTAACCTGCGTAACGAGCGCAAACAAGATTGAGGGGGAGTGGAACTAGCGATCGAGTGGCAAAGACGGCAAAAAGCGAGCCGCGAGGGGAATGGGGAAGAGAGAGTTGTGAAGAACTGAGTACGAAACAAGGAAGCTGAAATGAAATCCGGACTGACGGTTCGACCAATGAATTATCGGGTTTGAGTGGTGGTTCAACGGTGTTAAAATCCTCCCCAGTTTCATCCGTTTCTGTGCACAAAAAGTGCTTAAAAAATGTCTTGTTTGTTTCATCCCCGCCAATGCCATTGTTACACCACGAGAAATCAGCCTAGTTACTACATGCCACATTGTTCCATCTCAGTCATCCCCACGTTTCTCCTACTTGGGTACCATGCCAGCATTAGACCTGAATCAGGCTATTTGAGAGAACTACAGAAAGACATAAATACTGGCCTAGTGATCATGTCGCAGCTATGTAAAAAATTCAGGTGTTCGTTAAATGGAATAAAACCAACACAATTTAAGGGTTTCCCAGCAGATTTCCATTTTTTCGGGAGCAAACTTGCACTCACCTGGAAAGTGAATTTTTGACAATATTCAAGTGCATATAAAGTGAAAAATTACATTACTTCAGTGGATAGACCTTGCTACATGAGGAATAACGCTGGTTGGGCTGCTCATGTATCTCAAGGTAATAAATCATCTGTCCAAATTTGGCTCAAATTATGGATTGGCAGCGGATTTTAAAAAAATGCAAATTTGAAAAAGTTAAAATGATAATATCTCAAGAACCATAATATATTTTGACAAAAAAAATTACCGCTATTCCTCATTTAGCAAGGTCTATGCAATGAAAGAATAAAAGGTTTCACTTCATATGCACTTGAAACAATTATAGACATAAACTGATTATGTTACTGAAATTGAAAATAACAAACGGTTAGGGACCGGTAAAAAAGTAAATGGGGACAGTGTGCCGAAGCAGAAGAGAAAATGACAAAAAAAATCAACACGACCCACTCCCCTATAAAAGCTTAAAGCTTTCTGACCCACCCCCATTCCCTGGCTCAAAACTCTATGACCCATCCCTCCAAAAAATTTCTGACAAGTGTTAGATGTAGTAAAACGTAATCGAGATTGCTCGTTCAGTGATGTCATTAGGACTCAGTAGAGGAACGCTATAGTAAGACAATTGGTACCCTCATTTGTAAGACATTTATTGCCCACAAGTTGAAATCAAGCGTGTTTCTATCTTACTTGGAGACAATCTCTCCTTTGCTCATATTCAGCAAAAATCCAGAGCTCCAGATAATCTTCAGAAGCCTTTTGCGGATGCAAACACTCACTCGGTTGGTGTGTTTCTGAACGCACTGATGAGATTCTGTGGCAGTTGATTGCAAAAATGATTTGATTGAAAGGTCTGGAGGTTCGAAGATTTTCAGGCTCATGCCTGAAGGCGGACCAATGTAAGTCGAGGACATAAGATTATCAAGGAATCCACTCATTTGAAGAGTGAATGAAGTTGGGCTGCTATGGAGGGACGATGATCCATCTCTCCCTAACAACACACCTTTGGCTAAGAAGAGAGTCGCCGAATCACTGCGTCGAAGACTCGCCAAGCCAGATAACGAAATCTTGGCTGCAAAATATCGTGAGGTCATGAACGGTCACATAAAGAAAAGATATGCACGCAAGATTACAGAGGAGTAATGAAGCGAAAGAGCGCAGTAACATGGTTTCTCCCGAACCATCAAGTGATGAATCCAAACAAGCTCGGAAAACTTTCGTATATTGCTTGATGCTGCCGCTGTGCTCGAAGGTGCTTCTTGGACCTGAAGTAATCAGCAGTTGTTCTGCGTTTCGATTCCATCATGGAAATGTTGGCCTTGCAGCAGACATGGTGGCAGGGTTTCTCCAGATTCAAGTGTGAAAAGAAGACCAAGCGACACTTGGATCCTTGTGGTGGAATATAAGACTATTGGCGAATCGTATTACTGGACTGAAAGTCGAATTGTAGTTCACTATTTGAGAAATGAAAGGCGTCGATTCTCCACTTACACTTCTAACTGGGTTGCTAAGAATCGGGAAAACACCTTGCCATCCCAGTGTCGTTATGTACCCGGCAACCTTAACCCTGCCGATGATGTTTCCAGGTGATTAAGTACTGCTGAGCTTACACGTCACCAGCGATAGCCTAGTGCCCATGGATTTCTTCTTTTGACGCCATATGAATGGTCCCAATGCAAAAACGAGGAATGGCCAGATTTGAGTTTGTTGGAGATAAAGAAAAACTGTGGACTACCGTGTCTACAGAACCCTCTGAGAAGGCTCCATTACAACAGTCCTTTGATCGTTGCTCGGATTGGACGAAACTCAAACGCGGATGATTGCGTGGCTACTACGTTTCATTCGTTTCATCAAGAACAACACTTTTGCCAATAAGACACTGACTGTGGAAGACTATAGTTCACCCACTATGGCAATCGCACGATACATTTAGAAATTTGTCTATAGCCAAGAAAATTACGGATGTGCATGGGTAATCCATACTATTCATACAACCGGACGTCAAATTATCCTGCCGAAGGATGACTCAGTTACATGTCTGATTGACCCATTCTGCTATGGATAAGCCGGGCAATCCCAGTCCCAGTCCCCTACACTTGCCCACACTCCTCTCGGAAACGTGAAACACAAGTTTGTGACTAAATGAGTGAAAAAAAAGTTCTGTTAATGTTTACAAGGCACAATTCTTAACTGCTTCCGCTAAAATTATTGTGAGCTTGCACATCAGTGCAGTTGTAGAAGTTAAACTGCGAAGGAAAGCGATGCAGCCCTTACTCACCAAGTGCAAAGTTTTCATGCATCCGATATGGCGTGTACTTTTCTCGACTTGAAGCTTCTAGCTGGCAAAACAACTCCAGATTAAACGAAAGCAGCAACAAAGTATTTGTATTTGAAGCATCAGTTTAACACATTTCACTCGACAGACTGCCGAGCACATCTGAATGCAAAATGTTGCTAGTCTGCTAGTTGCACCATCATTTTTTGAAGAAATAAATTTTATTTCTTATAAATTACTTTCAGTATTTCTGTTGTTGGTTCTCGAGAGATATCTATTAAAACAACCAGAAAATACGCTCTTAATTTCTATCGGCTTCGGCTGTTTGTAGTTGAAGCAACAACATAACACAGATTATCAAGCCATTCTGCACGCAAAACTCTTTACATCAACAGAACTGTTTGAAAAAATTAAAACTTTATTTGTCAAAAATTATTCCAGTTCTATTGTAGAGTTATCGACAGATTTGTAATAAACAACCAGAATACTTGTTCTTATCTTCTATCGGCAATTGATACAACGATTATGGTATAATGGCTCGTTACCCATTCTTAACCAGGTCTTTGGGTCTTTTTTTCCCATTAGGCCGATCTTAAATTTAAAGAACGTGGCTTTACCGGATTTCCGCTTTCGATTAACAGCGGGCCTAGAAAACGTGATTGACTCTAATTCATGAAATGCTTGTTGCAGGTCTGGAATGAGTAACTCATCATCCAAGGGGCGCCTCTGGTGTTGATTCGCACCATTTTCACAGGGAGAAAAGATCTAATTCTCCAGACAGCACTTCTTGGAACGCGTCAAGCATTTCTTCACAACTTTGAAGACCAGTAAACAAAACGCGCCAATAACGGCCCAGTTCAGCTTTACGGCTGGGACACAAATCACCCCTAAATACAACCTTGGTCATTTTTGCAGACTCTTCCCTTGCCTTTGGAGACGTTAGCACTGTGTTGTGGTTGGACAAGCCGAAAGGTGGGAAAGAGTATTTTCATAATGCGCTTGAAGGTTTGTGAAAATGAGTTCCAGAGTGGCATTTTTCCTGGTTGGAACTTTTACAATCTGCTTCAAACGGAAATGGTTCATTAAGGATTATAAAATAATTTCGATAATACGAGTTTTGTTATTTTAAAAGAACAAACATCATACAAAGCCAACAGCAAAAAAACAGTAATACTAAGAAAAAGAGAACAGCAATAGAAAGTTAATCGTATCCCGCAACTGCCCTTGTTCCTAAAGCAGGGACGACGTAGTAAACGCGCAGGGTTGTTTACAGTGTGTTATCCCTAAACAACCAGTCATTTTGAACTCAAAAGGTTTCAGCAGCAACATCCTTTTTTTCCTGTTGTCCTTTGTGATGGAGGACCGAGGCGTTGGGCAACCTATTGAAATGAAAAATAATGTTTGTCAGTTGTATGGAAAAGAGCTGCAGGCCTAACGCAACTGCAACTCTAAATTGCAAGATTTTTGAAAAAACAGCATGCACTATTTTGCAATCTTGAAATCATTTGAAATGAATCTTCAAAAAGTTAATTAGACTTTTTTAAAATCCCTGGGAATTCCCAGAAACAAAAGTTTGTCATTAATCGTTTTTTGCTCCAACAGAGCCAAAAATCTGAAACAGCCAATTGCTAATTTTTTTCATTCAGGTGAATAAGAAGAATGGTGCATAGCACAGTAGTTAGTTCAGACAATGAAAAAGTAAAATACGTATCTTGTTATCTGTTTACGAGGCTGGTTAAGGTGTTAATAATACGTTTTAATGAACTTTGAGTAACTTGAATGTTTTTGAAACTTGGCGGATGTCGTGTAATTATCCGCGATATCAAAAACTTATCTTTGCTTGCGTTTTGTCTTACATCATCAATTACAAGTTCGCTAAAATGCCTTGCGTTACCTTTAATGAATGGCTTACACCATCGAAAATACTTTATACGTATTTACTTGTCTTTTCTATCAAAACAGTTTGTGAGCAAATCTCCGTACGTTGCACTTTTTATGAAGTAAATACTTAGAAAGCCCTTCGCATGTATATAAGCTCTTTTTTAGTATTAAAGATAATGATAAGAGCACTGGTCCCCTGAAATAACTGTACATTTAAACGCGTTTTGGAGCCAGGATATTAGCAGTCACCTTGCTTGTTCGTTTCGCACAAACATAGTTTTGACTCTTTTGACACCAAATTTCCACCGACCCCTGTTGGAAAAAAAACAATACATTTCACATTTTTAGTCGAAAGTGAGCGTTATTTGTTTATTTGTTCACCGAGAACTCTTAGTAAATCTAACTATCCTAGATAAGCACTGAAAAAGTTAAAAGGGTTCAGAACTTCCTGTAGTTTTTGTGGATATCATATCAAACTTTTCTATCACCGCCAGAGCATCTTGAAAGAGGTGATAGAGATGCTTTAGGATCATAAATAAGAAACCTTTTGATTGGGTCAGAACAAAAGCATCGACTCAAGAGCCTTGCTGTAAACCATGCACTTAATAAACTACAGTAAACAACCCGCATAAAAGAACATTCGGATTAAGAACACTCAGCCTGAAATTTTGTTAACAAAGTACCATATACAAGAACACATTCAGCCTCAAAATGAAAATTCATCTTACTTTAAAAGCCGGATGGCAAAAGTTACTGATTGAGATACTGTTTGTTTTTAAAGACCATAGCACAGATTGTTTCACTGAAGTTATATGAATTTTCAGGATACATTGTTTTGACTGTGCTGAATAAAATTATATAACCAAAAAATGTTATCTTCTGGTTTCTTTAATTTAATTCTAGAAGCCATTTTATGAACACCTTAAGAACACTTTAAGGCTCATTGTGTAGAATGGATAAGTTAGAACAAGTTTAGCCTGAATCCCCAAAACATGTGGGTGTTTACTGTAACTGATTGGAAGAGTATGTGAGCCCCTACCGAGACAAATATTCCTGACCAAAAAGTTTCTCAGGTATTTGAGCTTGTTGAACTGTCCAACAAACACGTGATGTAGCACCGGTCTGCTGGCCATGTGGTTCAGCTGCTTGATGTTGAAATATTTACCAACGCCCACAGCAAATATCCTGACTCTTTTAGACTTCAGCCTTATCGTTGGGAATGTTGTGTCGTCAACAGAACTTCCATCTGCAATTACAACAAGTGTTTTTGGATTTTCACTTGTTGAACTTCTCCTGAAAAGAGTTTCGCCTGCCAGGAGCAATGCTTGTCCTGTTTTGGAGTTTCCCTCGGCTTTTAGGTTTGTATGTTGTAAGATCGCATCTATCACTTCCTCCTTACTGCTGTATCTAGATAGGAAATAGTAAGTCACGAAGCGTGTTTGCAGGACTGAAGTTTTCACTTTAAGTGGGTTACTGTCAATGCACGCATGCGCATTCCCTAGAGGATCAATCGACACCACAACCACTTGATTTGTATCATCCTGAAACCTGTGAAAGTGCTACACTAAAGCAAGCTCGTGTTCTTTGTTAAAAGTTTAGACTAGAAATAATGGAACAAATTAATTTTTTGATTAGCATTAACTTCTTCAGAAAGATTAGTTCTGATTCTATAATTTACCAAGGCATAGCTAAGGGAAACCAAGAAAAATAAAAACAATGTCCCTCGATCGGTAGTCGAAACCTTGAGGCAACCTAGGGATTACCAGTAATTTCAAACATGCTCCTAAAACTTGTCCATATCCCAGGAAAGGTAAAAGGTAAAGGTGTGCCACAGCAGACTTGAAACATTTATATCAAAGCGGTCCATGTTTGCTGGTACTCATTCTACCGATCCCGGAAGGATGGAAAGCGGCGTGAGTTGAAGGCCACCCAAATATTCAACCCTCGACGAGACCGGGGATCGAACCGGGGACCTCAGGATTGTTTGTTTTAGAATAAAAAGACAAGTTGTGAATTTCTTCTAATCTTTGCACAGAAAAATGTAAATATAAGTTTGGGAGAGATAAACTCATAGTAATTACAACTCATTATCTATCGAAGAAAAATAGCAATCGAGGGTGATTGCTGAAAGTGATCACACCGATCCGGGTCTTTCTGGACGATACTTCAAACTTGTCGACGACCATTAACATGAACTTGAGCAAACGCTGAATGTTGCTTTAGCCATGTTGTTTCGTGCTCCTTGACACCTCGATGGCAAACCCCAGGTCAGTATTGGCCCAACAATCTGTGAACAAACGAACTTGTGTTTAAAACTCAAACTGTTGGATTTCGACTATAGTTATGTTTGACTACCATAAACTACAAAATCCGTTCTCGTGAAACTAACCCTGTGGACTACCCAGCTTTTCGCCAAGCGTCCTTTCAAAGAAACCTCTGCACCTTCAACGAATGATGGATGGATTGATGGATGGACGGACGCGCAGACGGAAACATCGGAACAAATGGATAGGTGGATGGATGCATGGATTGACAGGTGGAGTGATGGATGAATGGATGGATTGATGCAATGATGGACAGATGGAGTGATGGATGGATGGATGGTAGGATGCATGGATGGGTTGATGGAAGAATAATAGTATAATAATTGTTTTATTCTTCCACGGTAGTTACATCAAAACTCGAAAAACTGTGGTACAATTTTTTTTTCTTTCTGTAAGCCGTGCTAGCTATTTACAGAGATTTATAAAACACTAAAACAATTCAATTCATTATTTACATGCATACTAAAACTAAGTGCTACTCACATTGTGAGGTAAGTCAATACTTTCGATGGATGGATAGATGCATGCATGGGGAGAATGATAAATTAATAGTAAAGTAAACTTACCGGGACCTCAAAAATCAAAAATTGTCTTCACTACTACTATCAATCTATTTCCCTTATATAGAATTGTAGATGCTATATATCCATATACACAAAAAAAAATTATTATGCAAATCCTGAAGGAATATGCTTGTAAAAGCAATAAAGACAAACATACAACGTTGCGATAACCTGAGTATAACTTCAATAGCCCTTCAAAACTACATCATAATTAGTAAATAATTACCACATCCATACTGTAAGTTGAAACTCAGCTGTTTTTGCTCTCTCTTTTATTACCTTAGTCACACAAACCTTGAGGATTACGATTTAAAAAATCATTCAGGGGTAACTTGTGGCACAGATTTATAGCAAAAGGAGCCAACTTTTTGGTAACATACAATTTTGTGTGTGAACTGGTGGGAAGGAAAAGTTGTTTGCTTTTAAACTTCATCAGAAATGTCTTTTGCAAGAGCATAAGATAGAGAGGAGGGGGAGGGGGGGGGGGGGTTAGGGAGATCGTAGACAAGGACGGGGGTTGGTACTGAGTGAAAGTATACAATAAGCTGTTTATAAAAAATCTCTTAGATCACAAGTCACGGCAAATGTTAAATTTGAAAACATTAAAGTGGAATGTGAAAGTCAAGCGTTCAACTAAACACAAGACAATAAGGTTTGAACTCTAGTTTTACTTTGACAATGGTTGTTCAATTAGACGCACTTAGGAGAAAGGGGATTGAAATATCGAAACAATAATAGGACTCATACAGGAACCCTTTTGATTCTATCATGATTTTAAAACTTTATAAACTACTAAGAACCACTTTTGTAAACCAGTAAGAACAAGTTAAGACAACTGAAATGTAATTTGGTTTACAAACAGATCAATCTGTGAGAGGGGATGACTTATAGCCGGGTGGGGGAGGAATTGCGAGCACAGGGATGCAGAAATTAGGTTTTACGAGCAGCGTAATAACTTGTAGAAGCTCTTGAAAGCTTTACTTACGGCAAGGCGACAACCATTTTCTCTCTTCGAGTTTATTTGTTGAGAAGCCTGCGTCAAGAACTTTAGTTTTATGTGAAGAGCAATCGTATTTCTTGTCTCTAATGAATTGGGTCTCATTTCGTTCTTATTTGTGAGTGCCCCAAGGCATGGAACAACCAGTAAGAGGTGTACAAGTAAGAAACATATCGGGTGTGAACCGTAAATCTCCGCTTTCTACAGCTAGAGCAAAAATAAGTAGCTTGTGAACTGCAAAAAAATAAAACAAGTCAGTAGTAAGACGTTAGTGTACATAAATAATTTATACTTCTTGGACGTCGCCAAAACGATATGTAGAGGAAAATTAACTTAGAAATGACAACTAAAGATAAGAAAGTGAAGTGATTAAAATACGTTTTAAGAGAAAAAAAAACCAATAGTTTTATCTTACAAACATTTTATTGTTGAACCTCGAAATCTCCCGAGTCCCAGACGAGAATGGAACCCATGACCCTCTGATTACAAAAAAACATACAAAACAAAACAAACAACTTTATTTTGCACTAATTACAACTACACATATAAAAACAAACAAATTTTTATAAATCAGATGTAGCGCTGGATATCAGAAATAGCTTTCGCTAAACGAGTCTGATAACCATTTTGAAAATTAATTGTCAAATAAAAGTTGTAAGATATTAATAGAATTTAGAAGTTATAACATATAATATACACAACTGCAATAATAACTGAGCCCATGATCAAAAAGAAAAAAAAAACAGCCGTGGAAAGCTGTTTTGTTGCGCCTATTGTAATGGGCTGCCAGACCAATATGGCCTTAGTTTTGACTCTTAGTGACTCCAAGCACGCACGAATTTGCACTCCTTATTATTCTAATCTTTCCAACCACAGCCAATTAGTGCATTTACACTTAAATCTGTTACTAATATTATCACAGTGCATTAGTTTCATCGCAAACAAGCGCCATTAGCCTCAGTTATCAATTATGCAGACGTTCTAGAGAACAAAGTAAATGTTGTGTTTACTGGTATAGATAAAATAATTTTACGAGAAGCCAGCGAACTAAAGTCGTGGAGTTAATCTTAAAGAGGGTAGAATGCACTCTGGTTAGAATGCTTAAACTGTTTGGTAGCAAATAGTTTTTTGGCTCTTAAACCGTAACCTTTGACAGGTGCTTGTCGAGGGCTGTTGTTTGGCAGCCAACATTTATGTGTTGCTCAGTCTTTTTAACACCTTAATCACAGAACGTTTCTTACCATTTCTAAGCTTTGGTTCCAGATTATAATTTTTCAGTTTTTAAATGCAATCAAAATGTTTAAAATAGGCAGTCGTTGGAGGCCTCCGCAAAATTGGGAATGTTGTTTATCTAGTTTCTAGCAATTCAATGCTGTGATATTGAAAATAAATCGATGACAGCACTGTGCCGTGTTGCCAATATATATTATAGCCAAACATACACATTTTTGGTTCATAAGATATAAGAAGATATAAAAAAACTCTGTTTGTCGAAAAAAACTCTGTTGAATGTTTCTCTATTCTTAATCGTTTACTAAAACCAACGGAAATGAACGCGAATACATATTTCGAGTCTCTTCAATTTGAATAATTGCACTGTGTTTGCTTAAAAAAAATAAATACTGTGCACAAGTAAATATAAGAACTGAGTTGTCACGCAGATATAAAGAAACTTCTCATGAACAATCGGTTAGGTTTAGTAAACATAGAATCAAATTCTCGTAGAAACTCAAGTCTGATCTAGAAGCGAGCAAGTCAGTAGAGATAAAAAAGTGAGCAGACGTTAATTTGCATTTTGCTTTCAACCGTAGACACTTGTTAACAAATTCAAAAGGCATGTAGATATGATCTTTGGACAAATGAAACTATATATGTATTTTTGATACAGTTAACAAACAAAAAAAATGTTAAGTTGGAACTTTCAGTAGAAAAAAAAAACATTTGGTCTGAGACAAATATGAAATATAAGGAGTAAGCTACATGTTTCTTCAAGTTTTTTTTTGTCAAAGTTATTGTCTTTCAACGCCTTAAAGGCGTGTTTACACTGTGTACGCGCTCAGCTGATATATGCAGGAGATAGTTGAATTAACACAAGAAATGTAGGGGAGTTAACAAATTCATTTTAGAAATTACTAGATATTTTCTTGAATGAAAACTGCCTTTTTTCTGAATATGACAGAATGTAATATGATGTTAAAGTTTTAGTTGAAAGAGTGTTTTGAACTCTAGAATGTTTTACACTTTATCCTTCAATTTGAATGATAGAAGCATTGCAGCTGTTTGAAAAATTATATAAAGATTTAATTCCCCATAGTTTCGGACAATCAGTGAAGAACGGATAGCGTAGGCTGCCTCTTGTGAGTAAGATTTTCGGCGGTAGCTTTGAGATTTTAGATTAACTTGTTTCTATATTATTAACTAAAGTCTTGAGACAAAGCATTCTAATTAAGCATAGTTATGAAAGGATCTTGGAAGATAACTGTGAGCTAGTTGTAAGTAAGGCTTATGACTAAGCTTCCCATGAACTCAGTATTACTGAAACACGAGTCACATATTTTAGGTTCATTTGCTTGATGGCTTGCTCGTGATAGCCACCTAAAACGCTGTTCACGAGGTGGGGCTTCCGAAAACACGTTATAAAATATTTACTGTTTGGTCGGTTTCGAGTGCGTAGGGAAAATGATCGAAAAAGTAATCAGCTATTGTTTCATATTAAGGTTATAAACGAAATGGCTCCGGAACTAATTCTTTATTAGATGTTACAATCTGATATATTCAGTGTTGTTTAATAGAGGAATACTCGTATACGCCTAATATATTGCCAAAATGGGAGGAGTGTAGGAATAAGAAGCAAGCGTACGATTTGCTCGATGTACTAAAATCAGAAGAACTGATTATTAAAAAATCAAAGGCTTAACACTTAGTGTATAACGTAAGCGTTGTGATTTAACTATCTTATAGATCAGTATCCTTTCACTATATAGCTGCTGCTTTCGGTTAGCTGAAAATCACAGCTTTGAAGAGGTTTGAAATTGTAAGTGCAGTGTAAGATTCATCGTTTACAGTGAAGGTAGAACACGTTTTTCGTAACAGAACGCTTGTGATTTTTGGAACAAATTATTAATGATTTCTTTTTGTTTTTTGTCCTCAGGTTAAACTCCAAAGCTTCGATATTTCTAGGAATCAAAGTGTCAGGGTAAGTAACGGAGTTATTTGCTAACCCCCATCCTTTTATAAAAAGGGTTAATTTCGCATGAACCCAAAATATTCTAACTTTAAAACCACTACTAGATAACCCACAAAGTGACCATTCATTTTCTTTGCCTCAACAAGTAGATTCCGAAACTGTCCATTGTTTCAACAAACTCTGAAGTTTGTAATTTTGTTGAGATTTTCTTTCATGACTTTTAAGAAAACAGTACGATGAAAGGAAAAGTACTTTCTATGGCAATTCATAGGGTGCTATACTTTTTATAACAAGAGCTATCACACTCGAATAGAATAACTCAAGATTACGACGTAAATTTAAGCATATCGAGGACTGTTGTTGTTAACCATTCTTGTTTTTTAACGATTCTTTATTTTTTCCGGTACCAAAAATTTGTTTTGGTTTAATACATTAAGAGCATAGTTTTTCTTCGTCAAAACTGACTAAAGAAAACTGAATATTGCTTAACAGAAGAATATCTTGAATGAGCGCTCACCCTTTAATCTTGAATGTTTTTTTTCGCAATTCAATAATCTTTTACTTTTTGTTTTACTAGATTGATATGTTTTGCCATATATAGTCGTATGTTGGAATGGGACTGTTTAATCGTTTTAGTTGCGTTTATTTCTAGTTTACAGTTTGACTTAGTTAAACACGATAAAGCCACTGATTAATATTTAAATCCAAAGCAATATAAATAAAGAGAAAAAATGTTAAATGTATTTCAGTCTCCTATATTTCCAAGTTTGCACGTTTGTAATTGTTGACTTTACAGAAGCTATAAAACAGTAGGAAAACAAGTTATTACTTTGAAATTGTTTGTATTGCAAGGTTAGTATAATTTTTTATAGTTACTATTTTTTCGCAAACAGATACTTAGTTTTTTTGCTCGGGTGATTTTTTAAAAAATTGAAGTAATAGTAGTTACTCCCAAATAAGAGATGTAATCAGAATGGTTTCTTTCTAATCTTTTTCAAAGTTCTTTATCATGTCCAGTTTTTAGTGTTTTCCTTTGGATCGATCGATCTAACTCGGAAAAGCATGTTTTAGCAGCAAAATTTTTAGAGTTTAGTTATTAAAATACATCATAACCAAAACTCTAAAAAGTTGCTGCTACTCCAGTCAAAATTAAATCTTAAAACGTCCCGACGTTTCGACCGGATAATAACAGTGTCCTTCTCAGAGAAAGTGGTATAAGACTGACATACATTGTTTCTCTTTTTAAAAGATGAAGACTTCTACAGTGTTATTGATTGTGGCTTCTGTTACCTTGTTCCTTGCTCGGGAAACTCAGAGCAAGCCTGCGGCCCGTGCTTGTCTGTCCGTGTGTAAGCAACAAGCAAAAATGATATTTTACCAAGACTGTGTAATGAATCGCCGGCGTTGTATTAGCTATATAGCGTGTGCTGTTTGCGGAAGAGAGCTGGTACAAGCTTGTCTCAACAAATGTAATCTGCGTCGGTGAATTTCAATAACATTTCCATAACTAATAGCGGAAAGAAATTGTTGGGCTTTATACCTAATGATAACCGAACTCTTTTCTTTCAAAGCATTGTCCGAAAAATAACTAATTAATTATGTGAATGTGTTCTACACTTTGATGAGGAAGCCGCCCAGAACGGTCCACGAGTTCGTTGTGGTCTCGTCACAATTTGTCACGGTCAAAGAACAGCACAAACAAAGATAGAAAATTATTTATTTATTAGTTGCCGTCTGAGACCTAAATACAAATGTACATCTGTATTAGAGTGAAAGGTATCGGGAGACAAAATGGAAAATAAAAAGGAATACCACCAGCGCAATTGAAAAAAGTTGTTTTCTTTGGGCTCTGTACTTGTAGAGTAGAGTAACTGTGTTAACATAACTCACACCAACTTTCAAATTAACTATTGTTTTTAGAGATTTAAATGGATTCAAAGCAAAATCTCCTTTTAAAACACTGGCCGTTTACGCTTTCGCTATTTAATCATTTTCTAATGCAAAAGCTGCAATTCAATTGGCTTTCTAACCGCTGTCTAAATTTCCAAACATGGGAATGTGGTGCGGTGGGTAAGGTAGAGGACTAACGATAAAGAGGGTCGTAGTTAAAATGTTGTGGTGGAACCCAGTT
>JAOBRD020530692.1:0-14673 GCA_027575215.2 Hydrozoanthus sils | reverse complement strand
AATTGCTGTCGCTATCGGCCCATGTACGACCTCGGAGCACAGCTCCACAGCCGGATAGAATTAACGTGGTGTCGATTTTGTTCAGGAAGGAAAACCGAAATATCCGGAGAAAACCCGTCGGAGTCAGATTGAGATCAACAAATTTCAGCCAATATGCGGGACCCAGGATTTAATGGGGTGGGGGACACTAGCGTTACCGGGCTGTAACCGCGCCAATTTTATATAGTACTGTTTTATTACTAATGTGCACAATACGCGCATTTTACAAGTGTGAACTATGATCACGTCTTTCACACTTCGCATTGCATACTTTTGCTGCAGATTCAAATGCAAACTATGCTTCGTTAGTGTCGACTATGCTTTACGCTTTCAGCCCCTTGATACATCAATTGACAAGTTTCTAAATTCTCCCAACCGTAGCCCATACTTTTCGTGTTACCAAGTTAGGAGAATTTTACTTTTCATCTTTGGTTTTCTGTATTTGAGTAACTCCCATTAACATTATATTACCAGATGTCGTGTTTTGTATGATGTATGTAAGGAAAAGTTAGGCCCTGTTTAAATATGATACCAGTTGCACCCAGAACAACTTTGACCTGCAGTTTACGTGAAAGTTAAAATAAGCCCGGGGCGAGTCGACCGTGGAAAATTATTTCATAAAGCTTAAACACTACAATAAAATGGCTTCCGGGTTCGAGTTGGCCCGGGAAGAAGGGTCAAACTGTCTATTGAGAAAGATGTCTCGGTGGAAGAGATATCTCGCTCCGGCTAGCCGAGTACCCGATAAATTTGTCTGAGCGTGACACCATGCAAACAGTTAGCTGCTTTTCATAAAGAATCGCTTGAAAATTGTCTCGCCCCGAGTAACTCCACTAGGTGAGATATCCCTTCGTCCCGAGACAACTTTCCTGATGTAAGCAGGGCCTTAGATCTGAACTTGTGAACAGAACGTACATACCGGTTTGAGAACTCGTTTGATCTCCTCTAACACGGGACGAAGATCACGAATGCTGCACAAACAGTTTGTACAAATCACTGTCGACACTGACTGGTCTCCAAGTTGTGTCATCGACTCTCCGCGTGTTTTGATGAACTTCTTGAGATGAATACCCGGGAAATTCTTCATTTTCTCTTTGAATAGAATTTCTGCCTTAGGATTAGGTTCGATTGCTATAAGAGAGCACCCTTTTGGCATAAACTCGAAGTTTTCACCGCAGCCAGCGCCAATTTCGACTATGTCTCCTTCAAGATGTTGAAGGTGTTCTTTGATGCTTTGAAAAAGCTCTTGTTTATGTTTTGCCATGGACGGGTTGTATATTCGATTATTCCATATTTCTTCGTTATGATAGAACCACCGTTGATGTGTCTCGGTAGACACGATGTAATCGACTATTTTAAGAAAGCAGCACCTGAGACACCAAAGAATTAAAACCAGAACAAATGAACCAAAAACAGTCATTACTATTTGTTCCATGTTTAACTCACTAAAAAATCGTCACAACATTCATCCAAACGATATGAAACACGTAAACAATTACTGTCTTCGCGCGCTTAATTTCCATTCGCGTCTGACGTATATTCTACAAATATGGATTTGTATCGTCTTCGTTTTCTGTCTGTGAACCATCTGAGCGTGCGCTATAAATTGGCCGTGCTATCAAGCACGCACGCAGAAAAATGCGGCTCTTTTCAATCAAAGGCTGAACTGTCACGCAATAAAGGTTTATTTATATCTCATTTTATAAAACACTTTATGTGTGCAAATATTGCTTTCACCTTGTGCTGACATTGAATATTGAATGCAGCATTCAAATCCTTGTTTAAATTTCTTTCTATTCCTCTTCCTCAAGATTCAGATAGGTTCTTCTCGATTGTTTCATTTCCTTAGTTAAATGAATACTGGTAAGATTCAGGAAGATAACTTTATTTTACATGGGTTGAAAAACATTTAAGTTGACAAATGACCCTTTAAATAATTTAGTTCCACTCTTAAAATTTTTTTCCGGACTAATATTTCTATATCTTACACACATCACATATTTATATTCTTATATACGTACAGTGTATGTTGCTGAAATTGAAAGTACAAAACAGTTACTGTTATATATATCTTTTGATATATTTCATATTAAGATGTTCTCAGTTGTATACAACTATAGTTGAGATACATTTCACTCTATAGTCTTTTACTTTGTATTCTTATCTATATTGTGATCAGTTTGCCTGCCTTAATTAGTTCTCGCTATTTGTAAGCCAATGTAAAAAATTATAGATTTACAATTCGGTCAATTTTAGAACCTCCCTAAATACTGAAATAAGTTACTTGTGTTTTCAAAGCAGTTGGCCAGTAAGCTGACTTCCTCATTTCCAGGTCCAGAAAGTCTAGCTAGTGTGCACGGCCGGCAACTGTGCAGTTCTATTAAAGAGCATATGACATTAGATCAGTTTTTCAATCTTCAAAAAGTACACCATAAAAAAACATTGTTTTGCCAAGTTTGAGAAACATACGATGAAAGTACGCCAAGATACGGCTTGTAGAATTTTGAATTTTTCCCGCTAGAAGTGTCATTGAGGTTAAAAGGGCTAAAGAGACAGCTTTAAACTTCCTAGGAGCCTTACGTTTTAAAGATATTTTGTAAGAAGTTGTACAATATCATTGAAATCGCTAAAAATATACGTGTTTAAAACTTTTGAAACTCTAATGTTTTCTACTAAAAAGTCATCATCAGGAGTATATAATGATGACTTTTTAGTCGAAAACGTTAGAGTTTTTAAAGTTTTTTAATCACAAGCCAGCCTTTAATAAGCTGTAAAATATTGACTCTTGCTTTTCTAATTAAATATTGACCGCTTTTAATTTAGTTATGTTCTTTTTCCTTATAAGATATTGTAAACCTGCTCAGTCCTTCGGTTTATACCGCAGTAAATATTGCGGGTGTAATTTGACTTCTATATATCACATTTTGCTAAAACTTGTAAACATGTGTTTCCCTTAGGTGCAACTTTATATACCCAGTTAACCGTTTTGTTGCTGTTACTATTATCAAAACTAGAAGAACAATTACTACAAGAACAATTACTTATCTTTAAATAGTCATGACTGAATATTGATTCAATGGTGGTATTGTCGTTAACTCTTTGGATTAATGCAAATTGCTTTAATTTTATGTAGCTGTAGCTGCTTTGTTTCCATGTTTTCGGGAGGTTCAAAGGTTGGCCTCGACTTTTGTGTTACAATATCGTTTCATCAATGGCCGTTCCACTTATTTTCATACTTTAGGTCTTACCGCATTTTGCCGTGTATAAGTCGACCTAGATATTTTGCAAGATAAGAAGATTTTCCGAATTTAGAAAAATCCTAAAAATGCCGTAGAAACGATTTAAACGATTTAAATCTTTTTTCGAAAATTTCCGAATGTCTGTAGAGATTCGGTAATTTTTAAAGAAACTTGGAATAAACGAAATAACTTATGCAACGCTTTTTCGTTGGATACGACGTCTTCTCGGATAAGGACGTTAAACCGTAGGCCCAGTCTCTCAATCTCCTATCGGGGGACTTAAAAGAACCCACAACACTTGTCGAAAAAGAGTAGGGTGATATCGGTATCGTGGTCTGTCTACTACAAACTGAGGGTAACTCATAATGAATATTAATGTGAGCCTTGTATAGACAATCTAAGACCCTCAACCCCAAGGTAAACTGTAAGTCATTGTAAAGCGCCTTTGAATATCTACATGGAAATGGCGCCATATAAATGCTTAATATTATTATTGTTATTATTTCTATCAAAATTGAGAATTTTGCCCTCGATGTTGTAAGTATGAATCGCCTGTTCTGGTAAAATTTAGGGTTTTTAATTTTCTTCTGGCGACTATACATTTTACCACAATTCATTGCGAACTAAACACCTCTAAAAGGGGTACAGAGAGGGACATACTACCGAAAAAGACAGCGGCCGTACGTTTTGCTGCGATAGATAGCTTAGTTTTACATGCTCCAGGAACTATGGAAAATGCGCAGCCACCTATCTCTATATATGTTATAGTCTACATACTAAAATCGGTTTGGCAGACGCTTTTTAATCTACGAATATCGTGATTTTTTAAGGTCGACCCTTTGTCATTGAAGTGATAAACCCCAAGATTATCCACCACAGTCGTGCCTCCTTGCGGGTGTTACAGCACAGTATCAACGCATCTTGCAGTGAAATCAGACTAAGAGACTTGCAGATAGTCACGAGGTACTAAAATGACAATAGTTATGGCTTTTGCGAAAAGAACAATTACTTATCCTTTAAATAGTCATGACTGAATATTGATTCAATGATGGTATTGTCGTTAACTCTTTGGATTAATACAAATTGCTTTAATTTTATGTAGCTGTAGCTGCTTTATTTCCATGTTTTCAGGAGGTTTAAAGGTTGGCCTCGACTTTTGTGTTACAATATCGTTTCATCAATGTCCGTTCTTATTTTCATACTTTGGGTCTTACCGTGTTTTGCCGTGTATAAGTCGAACCCCTGTTTTGCAGCTAAAAACGTGCAAGTTTTTGATTTCCCGTGCATAAGTCGACCTCAATATTTGGCAAGATAAAAATACCAAAAACTAAGTTTGTAATAAAAATTCTATTTAAGTATATATAGAAAGAATTATTATTATTATTTTTATTTTTAGTATTATTATTAATTATTTTTAACACTATTGTTTTGGCTTTATAGAGAGGACTGTGCAATACTGAAAGAAGCAGAGCTCAACAAAACCAAATCCTATAGGTAAGTTACCCAGAAATTCTACCACAGCAATTCTGATCGTAATGATTCCCAAGATGACGGTTGCAGTTTAACTTCATGTTGCTTGGACACAACCCGTATTGGAACGGACAAATTTCCGTGCACCATTACTACACTCAAAATGCCTTCAGTTGAAATGTTTCTTGTTAAAAATACTGAAAGGCAGCAGAAAAAACTTTGGCGAAGATCATTTCTACTCTTCAAGTAAATCAAAATGAGTGGTTACTGACTTTATAAGGTTTCAACAACTGGTTCAAATATTAGAATGAACACCAACTATTTCTACTCTTCAAGACAAGTAAAATGAATGGTCCCTTTATAGGGTTTCATCAACTGGTTCAAATGTTAGAATGGATAACAACAATTTCTACTCTTCAAGACAAGCAAAATGAATGGTCACTTTATAGGGTTTCATCAACTGGTTCAAAAGTTAGAATGAATAACACCAATCATTTTTATTCTTCAAGACAAGCAAAATGAATGGTCACTTTATAGGGTCTTAACAACTGGTTCAAAAGTTAGAATGAATAACGCCAATTATATCTATTTTTCAAGACAAGCAAAATGAATGGTCACTTTATAGGGCATGGGTTCAAACTTAGGCCATTAAATATTCTAGTTTGTGTGAAACAGGTTTTGGTAATAGAAAACATGCAAATAGTCGGGAATGTTCACTCCACAGCGCCCTCATCTGGACAGCAAAAGAAATTACGGAGGCAGATTTGCAGATGCTCTTAGAAGTTAAGGTTAGTTATCTTACAAGAACTCCCATTAGCCTAACGAGAATGGTCATAACCTATATAGTTCGAAAGGCTTTAATGCCATCTAAAGCTAAATTCTTTCCCGAGCCTAAGTGTCTCATTATCCCAGCGCTTATCTCCGGTTTTCCGTTGTGCTAAGCGAATGAGAGTCTTTGACTCCCCCTGGACTGGACACTAGTCCCTCGCAGGTTAGCCCCCAGCATAACTGGTTCTCATTTACACAGCTGACTCGACTGGAACTAGTCGGATAAAGTGTCTTGCTCAAGGACACCCTAGGATTACCAGTCGAACACGTTAACCGCTCGGCCACTGCGCCACCGACTTTTCATGCAGCCATGGCCATATTCATTATATTTTTTTGTATTTTTCCTGCTTTAGGACCTAAAGTTGTATCAGAAGACTCCTCTCCGAGTTCTTCACAGGTAGTTAGTATTGAGTTGTTGACGAACGGTATGTATTAGAAACTCGTTTCGTTAGTGATCACTTTTATCTTCAATAGAATATTGTGGGCTCCTATAGTTCCTGCGAAAGTGGTTTCCCTAGTCCCGATCGCAAGTATAGCCCTGTGTAACGATTAGGTTACAAGTTTGAGTTGCCAAGGCATGTGTTTTAGGCTCTTAGCTCCTCCTGGAGCGTAGGCCATTAACGATTTCCTTCCTCCATCTTCTCCTGTCTTGGGTTAGTCTCTCTAAGGTGTTCTATGTCTGAACCCAGTCCCTCATTTCTGCCTCAACATCACGCCTCCAGGTTACCAATGCGTGCAAACTGTTTTTTTGTTAGTAAAAATAAACTAGCTTTAAAATATACTTAACGTTTAAAACTGCCTAAGCCGTGTGTTAGGCTGTAATAAAACACGACGGGCGTTGATTTCAGAACACAAGGAAGGCAAATATCGGTCGGGATGTCTGTTCAAGTGTGTTAAATACTACACCACGTCTTTGTTCTAGGCGGACATTGGCGGTGCGAGAGCGCTGTGTTTACAGCATGAGAGGAGAATGGTTAGACCAGCACCATTTTCGACTCTTTCTCAAAACCCAGGCCGGAACGTATCCTTTACATAAACGCCTCCTACAAACCCATCAATAAAAACAAGCGCCCCGCCAAGGATAGCGATAATCTGTTTTTGAAATACAGATTAAAGCCGCTTTCTAGGTATATTAAAAGGGTCGTTTATTTCACGACGAGCGTCGTGTTCACTGTTGGTAAATCCTTCCAACGCCCTCATAGAACAAGTTTGGGAGTCTGATAACTCCCATTTTCTCATTACCAGATAATCGTGTTTGTATGAATTATTTTTTTGTTAAACTGGCGGGGCTGAAAAGGGTTATTAGATCCGCACCGGGTTCTTAATCAGCAACTTATGGGGACTTCATAATCATAGTCATAAACACTGTTGTTGTTGTTGTTGTTATTATTATTATTATTATTATTATTATTATTATTATTACTTTATTTATTTTTTATCAATATCGTTAAATTAGCCTTTGGATTAAATCTCTTTGGACACCATCCAGAGAAATTCATCCATGTACTCAATCCTTTCAGTCCCCGTCAGTCATCGACATCAACTTTTCCTTATGAAACACGTATACAAATTAAGTCATTAAATTCCAATAATAGTAGATAAATACGCAGTTTACCATTTTCGAGTAAGAAACCAAGGAGATGTGAGTTCGAGTCCGGGAACTTAGGGCAAAATTTAAAATTTTTCGAACGAATGTGTCACAATATAAAACATGCATTAATCTCTTCTAATTGGTTTTGAAAATTTTTTTATTGCCTGGTGATCAGTGTCTATATTAGTGATCTTGTGTGGAGAAAAAAGGAATTTGATCCGTCAAGACAGTTAGTTGAAGATGAAAATCGAAATTCTCCCAAACTTATTACATTAAGAATATGAATCCTGTTTGGGAGAATTTAGCAGCACGTCATGTTTGGGGCTGAAAGGGTCAGGCAACTCTTCAAGTGAGCGGCTTCAAACGTACGCAAACAGATAAAGCAAGCAAGTCTTTTTCAGTGAGTGCCGTGTGTGGTGGGAGCTTTCTTTAACATTAGCCCATGCAGATACATTAAGGAGTTCGTGCACAGTGATTTCGGTCGAACTAAGCCTCACCTGGGAATGCTACTCGATACAGAGACGGACATATTGGAACTGGACGTTGAGGTAGTGTTATTGCAAAAAAACTTTTCTATATCAACTGTTGCTAGTATAGAAATGTTGTAGTTGCCCTTTCTATAGACCTTTCTCACGAGTGGCAGCGTTTTTGTTACTTATTTGTCAAGCTTTCCCGGTAGGCCTCGCTCTTGAGTTAAAAAGATGACAGAATAGACCTTTTTCAAAAATGGCGGCGATTTGAAAATTTCTTGTGTGCGTGCACTTAAACTAGCCTTGCTAAAGCAAGACTAGACAGTTTAATTTGAATGCACACAAAAGAATATTAAAATCGCCACCATTTTTGAAAAAGCCTCTATATATAACTTAAAGCGAGGCTAAATCGGCAAATTTAAGTATAGAAAAAATAATATTGAAATCGCTGTAATACCTGAGAAAGGTCTATGGTTTTTTAAAACAGTTGCGTTAGATGGTAAACTGCTACTGACTAGGAAAAACCAACTGTTCATCAAAAAAATCTGTCATTTGCTTCAAAAAGTAGCCGTTCAAAGGCCTTTGCTAACCGGTAAACTTTTACCGCAGACGGCCGTTATGAACCACCTTAATTACTCTACTCTGGCGTTATGGTTTGACTGCATTCATTCAAACTGCTTATTAGCCTGCTTGCAGGCGGTTGGGTGTTTTTAGCGCGGAAACCTAACTGCCTTGCCGCAATTTTGGATTTCATGGTATGGCGGCAACGCCGTAGCTTGTGATTTTCCCGCGCGCACGCTAAAAAAACACCCAACCGCCTGCAAGCAGGCTAACTGCTTACAGAACCCCAAGAAGGGTATAGGATTGCCTGGTTAACCGTCATGGTTGTAAATCTGTATAAACAACAACAAATATTGAAACATTGTAGTTTTAGTAGATCGAATGGTGAGATTGTCCGGGTTAGTGTAGTTCTGAGAAGGACTCTTGTCGGTGTAAGTGACTGACGTTTCGACAACCTGTGCGGAAGTCATCTTCAGAGTCAAGTGAGGAATAGTGCGTCAGTTGAATACTAATATAATCTGGCACGTGAATACAGTCCTCCTCACTGAGAACTACACTAACCCGTACAATCTCACCATACGATCTACTGTTACTTCTGGGTTCAAACGATTTACCATTGTAGTTTTACGTGCATGGAAAATGAATCCGTTGTAATTGCTGCAACTCCAGATAAAACCTTTTTGTATTTCTAAATTCGAAAAAAAACATATTGAATAACCCATTAACCTTATTCGCTCGGTCTTTACTGGAAAATCTCGTGTTATGAATCTCGCTACGTTCGGTCGGAGATTCCCAGTAAAGACGTCACAATCTTTTGATATGTAGAAAGTTGTTTTATTTATTTAGTGACGTGGTGATACAATAGGGAAAGTCTTATACGAGAATAGCTTGCTGATATACAGTGTTAGTGGCGGCCAGCCCGTTCCTTACCCCGTTTCTATAGCAACTCGTTACCACTTGGTGGTTACGAAATGTCATGGATGCTTACTGAGAACCATGCTCCTGCTGTGCAGTAGTCAAAGGAGTAAAGGGATTGGGGAGAGGGATGAGAATCTCCTTGCGAGCTCTCCTGTCCCCAGTCCCCTTGCCATTAACTATTCTCTCTCCCTAATTCCCTCGTGCCTGCTGCTCAGGCTAGCTGTACAGCACTTGTATTGTGTTACAGTATATCCATCTCGCAAGTTCGTTGTGAACCTCATTCAGTGGTATATTATAATTTTTAATATTGTGTTGTTTCTTTTAACAGTCTGTGGATGTTAACTGGCCGCCTAACGTGGACGAAGAAGAATGTCAATAAACAAAACTTTATAATTTTGAGCTATTATCGTGGGTGTAATTGGTACAAATTTTAATAGGCCTTATGTATGTTTACGTGTAACTAGTCAATTTCGTACTCAAGAAATAGGTGTGAGCGTTTTGCACGTGAAAACCGTGTCCACGAAGGATTTCTTTTCATTTGTGGACGCTTTGGGATTTGATTTATGAATACAAACACTCTTTCGTGATTCGAAAGCGAGGCTTGGGGTGTTTGACGTAAACATGTACAACGCCTATTACTTTAGTTTCCCAAAGGCCGGTTCGCACTAACCCGGGTTAAACTTTTAACCTAACGTTCTTGTTTGCAACCATGTAGAGACTGGTTTGAGCTCTAATTTTGGAATTGACGTGTTTTTTCGTGGAAAATCTAAGCAGTATTTTATAAGAACTGTAAACCTTTCGCTAGAGAAGAAATTACTGCTTGAATTTTGGCTTAACCCGGGGTTAAAGTTAACCAGCCTTTGAACAACCAAGCCCAGGGCCCAGTTGTTCAAAAGACGATTAGCCCTGATCCAGGGTTAATTACTATGACAACCAATAGGTTTTGTTAAGCGTTATCCCTGGATTAAAGTTAATCGGCTTTCGAACAACCGGCCCAAGATCTGTAACCCTTAACCCCCCCTCAACCCCTTAACCCCTCTTAACCCCCCTCAACCCCTCACAAAAACTAGCTTACTTATTGGTACGTTTTCTGGCTCACTTTTGTTTCATCATCTTCTCAATTATCTGATAAACAAGCACGTGATCGCAGGTTGAAAACACGTTCTTTAATTGAACCGTCACAGGCATCCTCGTGACACTGTTTTGCTCAAAATTGAAAGCAGCAGACTGAACTGCAAACAGCTTTTTTGATATGTCACTGTCGACGCGCACCAAGCAATGACAATTAACATCAAGAGAACTCACAGCATCATCATTATAAATATATTTATTAGAAGTTCAAAAATTCTTCGAAACAATCAAAACGCGAGGAATAGCAGAAATAATCAGAGGTCTTTACTTCTTTTAATATAGGTAAAGTTTGATAATACCAGTTCAAATAAGAATAAAATACGCCCAGTGCTGATCAGTGATGATGGTTGTACAATTTCGATGCGCTCGCAGCTACCATGGCCTTGTACACTAAAACAATACGTCCCAATTTGAAATCGGACGCCCTTTTTCAGTTATCAGCTGGAGGTGCCAAAACTACACCTAGCGTAACGCCGCCAAAACTTGATAAACTCCCAGTGGCACTAGGAAATGTTAATGACTCGTCAATAAAAACAAGAGCAAGTTGCCATATTTTAAACCAAGCGAGAGAGCGACTTAACAGGCTTAAATTTAATTTGGTATGTATGGAGAGTGTGTGTAAGAGTGTTTCAGTACAAGGGTGTGTGGGACTTGGCCGTTTAATGAGGGGGGAGGAGGGAGAGTTGAAGGCTTCCAGTGTGCAGCGAGTCTTGGTGAGTGAGCTTTCAGCTGAAGAACCATACTTTAAAGGTTTTTAACAGGGCTCGAGTTGTCCCCATAATAAGGGACAAACTGATTTGTATGTGGAGAGAGATCTCCTGAGATATCTCACCTTGTCTCTTGCACCCGAGACAAACCTTCTAAGCGGGGCACCATCGAACAGTCAGCTGCTTTTAATAAAGAATTGTACGAAATATTGTCTCGCTCCGGGTAACTCGGTTAGGTGAGATATCCTTCGTTCCGGTACAACTTTTCTCATGTTAACAAGCCCTTAGAATCCGCTATCACAGCGAATTTCGATCCGTGCCCTTTTGTCTTGATAGCTTGCAATTTTAATTACCCTTGCTCGGCCCTCCCTGTAAGAACTGGATGTCGAGCGGGGGTTTCATGTTTTTAAAAACTATCTACAGACTTTTAAAGCACACAAATATTTGTTTGAACTGTCCAGTCGTGAGAGCTTTTTGAGATTGTGTGAAATCATGTACTATACTGAAATGGTAGTTAAGTGCCGAGTCAGGTCATTCAGGTCATTCTCGGTTCAGTCTAATGGTACTTTGCATCTCTCCTTGTTCAAGGAGAGTCCTGGGGTCATTCTCGGTCCAGTCTTTATGGTACTTTGCATCTCTCCATATTCAAGGAGAGTCCTGGGGCCGACTACCTTCCTGCCCACGCGCCAGATATGACAGACGACAACAGAAGGAGTGTGGGTGTACCTGCAGACTATGATGCTGTTTTATTGGATATCGAGGGCACAACCACGCCAATTACTTTCGTCAAAGTATGTTTGACCTTTATATTTGAAAGCAAAAGCCCCATCACGGTTTAACTCAGTATTGGCTTTTAGTATTGCATTCAGATTCTGTTTCGTGACGGAGTGCCAACACTAACAGTTATACTTAATAACAGTGAAATCCCGCCAAATAAAGTGTTGTAATCTTTCCCAACTTCGTAAAACTAGATCAGAAAAAAGTTGCTTTTCTTCGGCTGTGGATTTCTTTGCTTGATCATTACCGGCTATTACCAAAATAATACCGTATAATTATTTATATTAGTTATGTATAATATATTTGTTATTAGTTATTGAAATTAGTTTATATTGACCAATATTTGACCAGAATGAAATATTTAACTGCACTAACTCTATTTCGGTTGAGGTGGCCACTGGCAGAGTATCCACTTGAGTGCCAAATTAATACCAGAATTTTGGTGGGGGTACAGCATGCTGCTGATAAACATCTGAACACATTCCAAAACTAATTCTACTTGTCATTTTGTAATAATTAGATTGCACTGTTTAATCCTATACCAGGCCTAGGTCTAAACTAAAAGTGGCTTGATTTTGATATCCAGTTCTAAACTAGGAACCTGTTCTAGACAAAAATTTTCAATTTATATGTACCCTGTTCTGGACTGGATGCCCTGAAAATTAAACCATACCCTTAACACTGGCACACACCCACCTATATATGAGTGTAACATTAATCCCCCCCCCAAAAAAAAAGTCTAATGCTGGCAGAAGGAACTTTTGTGATTTTGTCCACCAAGGTAGAATTTGCCAACAGGTTTACCAGGACTCTGGGAAAAAACCTCTGACTTTGAACATACAAAACTAGTTTAGGGGCCAAGCAAACTGACTCAGCAATCGTGAGTCATCGTGATGGCTAGATGTATTGATCATAAATTTTTTAAATGTTAAATAAAGTGCAGTGTAACGGAGTATTTAAAAGTTTTGCTTCAATATTTTATATAAACTAAAAGAAGTTGATTGTTTTCACTCTACAGAATGTTTTATTTCCTTATGCAAATGAGAATGTAAGGAACCATCTTGAGAAACATTGGACAACAAAACAGTGTCAACAAGATGTGCAAGCTCTCAGAGAACAGGTCAAGATGTAATGATATGACTTTCTCTGTAATGTGGCTTTCAATGTAGTATCGGCCAGTTGTTGCATGGGTGGCAGAACTGGGGGGGGTTGGGGGACACTACCCCCTCTCCCCAATAATTTGGTCGGGGGGGCAGGCCCCCCCAATAGTTCTCTGGCTAATGATACAAACTTTTGAATAGGAATGTCAGATTTTTTAATGACCTATTATAATTTACATTGTTATTCACTTAGACTTTCACTCAACAAATTGAGCACTATGATTGGTTGATTCTTGGTCACATGCCCCTTATCAAATTCAAATGTATCCAGAGCCCAGGATACAATTGCGCAGTTGTTGCCTGTCTGCCATCTTTGTTTGTTTGTTTTTGCTATATATGATTGTTTAAGGGAAAGTCTAAATATGTAACAAAGAACTTAATGTATAGTCCCTTGGGAAACAAGGGACTATGTCTTGGGGAAACATCAGCACTCTCAGGAAAACAAAACTAATTGTTTCCCTGGGGACTAAACATTAAGTGTATATTGTGCCCCTCCCCCAATAATTTTTTGCTTCTGTCTCCGATGAGTTGTATAGGCCAAGATCTGGCTGTTTTTTAATAGTAGTTAAGATTGAATGTGGACTTAGACTGCTTGCACAGTTAGTTTCCAAAGCTCAGCATGTATAGTCAGGGGTATATCTCAGAATGAAAATCCTCCTTGCCCTAACAAAAATAAATGAATTGTACATGCCTATTATAGTGTCCACAGACATAGGTAATCCAACACTTGTAATGACTATTTAACTTTTCTTTTTGATAATAAAACTTCTGCATTTTTATGAATGCTGATACACATCTCCACTGCTTCTGAATTAATTTGATTTTTAAACTCTCGGCAATTTTAAAGTATTTTATTACTTTCTCAAAACAATTAGCTTTTACTTGTTGCAAGTGATGTGTATATATCAAGTAACATGTTTGCCACTTTCTTTTGCCACTTTGTTGGTGGACAAGGGCATTTCAGAAGCAGCCATTTAGCTTCATTCAAGTTAGGTAGGCTTTATTGGTAAGCAAATAATATGTAAATAGCTTTTTATCTGTCATATATATGAACCGATAATCCACAGCAATTTTATTTTGTTGTTTTACCAATACTGACAGGCTGAGAAAGACTGTGACGAGGATGGTGCTGTGGCAATACCTGAGGAAAACTCAGAAGGAACCACAAGGTTTAGTATCATTAATTTTTCCCCTATCTTTGCACAATGTTAAATGAGACTAAAGGTCATGCTACATGGGGCAAATTTTCGTGGACTTGTCTCGCATTGGCATTGCCAAACACAATGCACAAGCCATTGTAGCTAAAATTAATGCGAGACAAGCTGCAGCAAAAGTTTATACTGGTCCTACTTTTCGCAATGATTACATGGCTATTTTCTTCAAGTTGCTGCCGCTTGGCTATGTAACACCCTTCTGCAACTTGCCTCACAATGCTATTGCATAACAAGTTGCACAAAAAATATCCTCATGTAACATGGCCTTAATAACTTGCTGTATAAAGAGCTATGTACAGGTTTGAAATCAGTCCTATATGAAGTACCAGGTACATAATCTAGAAACGTTCATTTTGTAGTTCATTACGAGCAAGTGATGTTGAGGCTAACATTGTTTATGGAGTGATAAGAATCTCTCTCACTTTTTTATTTACAGCTGTATAAATGGCTGTTTTTTATGCTTAGCAGTTTCCTGGCAACTCTAATGAGTTTGATCAACTTTCACTTTGGACCAGTCCTAAGTATGCAAGAAAACTGAAAACTTTCAGGGATTGTGAAGAGGGCTTTT
>JAOBRD020530589.1:0-16835 GCA_027575215.2 Hydrozoanthus sils | reverse complement strand
CCCCCCCCACCCTCCCTCAGTCCCAACGAAACGGCGAAGCAGCTAAATAATACTTTATCAATCTGTTTCAGTTTATGAAAAGAACTGGTTATTATTTATAACGCCAGAGAAACACAGTTACTAGTTGCTCTTGAATACGTTTGGTATCCAGACTTCATCTTGCATCTGTATTTGGCTATTGGAATTTTTAAATAAGCTCCCTCCCCTCTCTAATAAGTCCCCTGTCAGGATCGGAAGGTAAAAATAAATATTGAAGCGTTTACGGTAAGTTGTATACCCATAAAATCTAGAGTTTGTATATCCATATCTGCGAAGCCTGTATTGAATTGTCGCAAATGAAATGCAAATAAATGAATATTTGGCAAATTTCTACGCAGAATCACCGTTTCTCCCTTTATAGATTTAAGTTTGCAACCGACCCATCCTTCGCAATATTTACCAAAATGCGGCTCGAAGTTCAATCTTTACAATTTTACAATTTTGGGAGAGATTTTGCCGTTAACTGGGGTCCATTTTTTTTAATGAAATTCGGCTATTCATGAAGCTGCAGTAAATGGGCCACCAACAAATAGAAGCCTATTTCCATTAAAACTTTCTACCGTGCAAAATTAAAACCGCCGATTCCGTATTTAATCGGCGTCGCTTCAAGTCTCCTCTTCCAGCCGTTATATTTGTGTCGGTCTAGTGTTGGTCCCAGGACTTCCCGGTCCCTTGAGTCGGGAGATCCTTGGAGCAACAATGGCGATTACTCGCCAGTTTAAAAATTATCACATCAAACTTTTTGAACTTGGTTAGAAGATATCTCAATTAGAAGATAGTTGCACTAAATCGTTTCAAAATGCACGTTCTCTGTATTTAATTTGAGCATCGTTTAATTAAACATTTACATTTCTAAAATTATACAACATTTTCAAATTCTATCTTTGGCGTTTCAATATGCATTTCCATGAATAGAAATTACCTTTTTACACTCGGCTTCCACAGACGAGGTCGTTTATAGTTTGCAGTGTTATAATTAAATCTATTTCCTTCTTTTTGGCTTTTTCAACACGGTCTTCGTTTGCTGGCACAACTCGATTCCTCATGTTATAACAAGTTTTTTTGCCTAACCAAAAAATGTTAGTCCTAAATTTTCAACCTTAAAAGAAATAACTATAAATGTTGCTTGTCTGGGAGAACCGGAAAAATGACTTATTACCCAAATTCTAACGCTGAATCTAAAATGACCTCGTATTAAAGAGAAGAAATGGTAATTCATTTATAACTCTTGAACCAACTGTTGAAATCCCTTTAAAAATCCATTTATTTTGCTCATCTTGAAGAGTAGAAACGATTGTTATCATTCATTTTAACGTTAGAATTAGCTTTTTTAAAAAAATCCTTTGTAGTGAACGTTTTTTTTGCTTGTCTTGAGACGAAGAAATGATTAATGCATTTACTTTAACCAGCCATCTTTAGTCAACAATAAGAAATGCACTTAATATTACAATTACTATCATCAATGTAGCTACATCGTTGATGTTGTTGTTATCTTTATTTGTATTATTGTTACTTAAATCTTTATCATATTGTCTATTATTTGTTCCTAAAGCCGGGGACACACTAGGCCATTTTATACGTCGATCGCTGCGATTTGCGAAATTCGCTCAAATTCGTTTAGTGTGTCACCTATTGCGATAGAAAATTTCGCTGATCGCAGCAACTGGCGTATAAAATCGTCCATATTTAGCATGTTAGATACGAACGATTAAATACGCCAAGTTTCGCTGGCGATCAAATTCGCTGCAATCGGCGTATAAAATCGTCTAGTGTGCCCCTGACTTTAATTGTCACCTAAATTTGGACGATTTAAAAAAATGTGGTCGAAATATTAGGTGCAACTGAATTTACTAGTTGCTTTTCTTGTTTTCGACTATTTAGCAATTGTTCGATTTACACGTAATGTTAAGCTGTGAATATTTTCAAAAAAATATTGCATTTTAATTTGAAAGCTAGATTCAGCGAACGTTTTATTCTCTCAACAAATATAGAAGTTAAGAATTTTTACAGGTTTCCGCGCCTTTGACCTTGCCTAAACACGGCAGAAAGGGCTCAAAGCATAAACATATGAAAGATTTTTGGATAACTGTTTGAGAAATGTGAATATCGTGGAGGTTCTGCATTCCAACTTTAACGGAGAAAGTATGCCTGAAATAGTAAAATAACGAACGCGAAATACATTTTGCATCTAAGACTATAGTAACCGAGTCGCCTTAGCTCATAAAAAATTGAACTAGACAACCTGAGCATCAAGGAAAGCTCCATGTAAGAACTAGGGAACCATCCACTGTTCTACGGCATTTCACATTTCCCACACCAGAATGTTTAAATTTTCATACTGAGAATACATCGACCAGTATACAGTACAGTTTTTAAGTAAAAAACAGTGAAACTCTATTTTAAAGCAATGTTTCTTTTGTGCTATAATAATTAGGTTAATCATAGAACTCCAAAACGAAAGCGAAGAAAAACATCAGCTTACTTATGGAGATGTTGTCCGTTTTAAAAGTTCAGCCAACAAGATCAACAGCTTAATAATATCGCAATTAGCACCATTCTATTCCATCTGCATTCCATTGCATTGACCTACCTTGTTCTTACTCGGAGCGTTACTTAAACTAATAAACGGATTCGTGGATCCATGGGGAAATGTTCAGCTATTATCAATCATTACACATACTTCAACATCATTTTCTCTACTACACTTCTTGGTTAAAAATACTTTAAGGGGAAGAACATCTGATGTTGGTGCAATGTTGCATCGATTAAAGATTCTTCAGATAGTTTCACTGATTCTGGTCTTTCCTCTTAAAAAGATCCGACATTTTAGGTCTTGGTGAAGCGTCCTTTAGCTTATGGAAACTGCTCATGAATGTATTCTTAATGTCCTTGCCGATAGTGCTGGCCGCTGCATGTAAACTAAAATACAGCAAAACAAAAATAGTACAAGGAAATATCAATACAAAAACAGTCACACATTAGGAAGTATGGGACAACAATAATATATAACTACACCTATTATGGGTGAAATTCGCATCATATATTTCATGGTCGAGAGGACAGAGTGCAGATTTACAAAGTGAGAAGTCCTGGAAGGGTCCGGCTTAGAACAGTACAAGCAGCAGGCCCATAGAAGTAACGTTTCTTAAAATTTACCTGGACTTGCAGTTTGATTTACATACAAATATTTCTTCGTATTGACATAAATTTAGATCGATTTTAAGTTTACCTTTGGTGTTGGTGTTGGCCTTCCATTTTGGACTGGCACTCGCGTATAAGGAGGGCGACAGTTTCCTGGAATAGCAAGAGAACCAAATAGTTTTGAAAACCTTTTCCTCTAAGACAACTTTTAGCCTGCTTGCTGAAAATTGTTGCCACCATCTTGGATTTCGTGGTCGAGCGGCATTGGGTGCGAGCGAAAAATGGAAAGGTAGGGGGGAGAGGGTGCACCCAAAGCCGCCCGGTCACAAAAACCAAGATGGCGACAATGCTGTGCCCTGAGGGCTCTCCGCGCTAAAAAATCAGACAACCGCCTACAAGTAGGCTGGGCAACTTGGTCACTAAACTGCAAATTACTATCAGTTACAGCATTTGTGTCTTTAGCGGATTATTTTGTTTCCAGCCAACATACCCATAGCTAGCAAAATGTTACAACGTTCAGTCTGTTTGCTTAATTTGTTCCAAGACAGATTAAATGGACTTCAATAATACAGTCTATTCCCGATAGGTCAAATCTTTAAGGGAAACTGAAAAATGTTTGATTTACCGGGATTTGAATAACCGAGGTTGGAGTTATCGGGAGTTTGATTAACTAAGGGTAAAATCAATGTGAGTGTTTAACAGAAATAGACGGGAATTTAATTTGGTTTGAGTTAGCGAGTGTTCGAAATAGCGAGGGTTCGATAGATCGAGGTAACATCTAAGCAACTAGGAATCGAGCTTCACCCTTTTTTGAAAGAGGGTGTTATATGATCTGCCTATTCCAAATATTAACTAGTTAACGGAATTGAGGGATGTGTCACAGCATGACGTCGATTAAATACTTGTGAATGGGCTCACAAACAGTTGAGTGATGAGGGATACACGGCCAAATGGATTTATTAGCAGCACACACACTGAGAAAGGACGGAGGACATAAATGTTTAAACAGGGTTGATTGATGGGGGATACAAAGAAGGGTGGAAGAATCGCTACAAAGACTGAATAATGCTTGGCAATACACTGAACAATGGATGGATGGATGGATAGATAATATGGACAGAAAAGGGTATAAGGAATGGATGGGAAGTTGCACGAATGAATTGGTGTAAGGCTGCAAAAAGAAGGCCTGGGGACACACTAGGGTTGAATCGTGTAGGACACAAGAACAGAAATGAAAAACATGTAAAAACGAGCTAACAGAAAAGAATCTCATGACAAATTTAAAATTTTCTCAACTTTCTTTCACAAATTCTCTTTTAGAAGATTGGAAGAATTTACATTGCATCATAAAAACCTGTGGCAGGTCACTAAACTTCGTAAAAGGCCTTTTCACAATCATGCGCAGTTCGTATATCTCACTGTTTTGGCGGGCCAAAGGTCTTATAAATGTTATGGTTTCCGAGATATAAAATTGTTTTTGCCTTTGTATGGTATTTCATAATGATTTGCAGTGTTTAGTGCCCATGGCTTTGTCTGGGCGACAGGATTCGGTGACATTTGTAAGACCTGTGGCCCGCCAAAACAGTGTGATATACGAACTGCGCATGATTGTGAAAATGCCAAATTCTCAAAATCAAATAACTTTTTTAAGATTGATTATTCGAGAAGATGGTTTTATATGAACTTTATAAGTAATACAATTGGTTAAAAGTGTACCTCATACTCTGGGGCGAGTTCTCCCACGTCTTCCTTGACACACCTAAGGCCAGGTATAATATAAGTTCGCAACACTTCCGCTGAAATGACTAAAATAGGTCAAACCGGTCAAGGGAAACACAGTTAACACAGATTTTCTTTAAGTGCGTTTAACGCGCGACCAAATTCACCATATTTATTTCTGTATGTGCAAAATATGGAGTGAGCGGGTGAGCGGGTTAACATCGTGTTTCGTCTATGGCATGTAAACGGCAGTCTTGGATCTCAAACTGCTTATCTTGGAGATTGGCATTACAAAAACAATTTGTAACACCTGTCAAGTAGCATGTATCACCTGCTACGTAGGATGTAGCACTTGTCATGTACAATGTAAAACCTGTGACGTAGCATGTAACACTTGTCACGTAGCATGTAACACCTGTCACGTAGTATGTAGCACCTGTGACGTAGCATGTAACATCTGAGACGTAGAATGTAACACCTGTGACGTAGTATGTAACACTTGTCACGTGGCATGTAACACCTGTGACGTAGTATGTAGCACCTGTGACGTAGTATGTAACACCTGTGACGTAGTATGTAACACCTGTCAAGTAGCATGTATCACCTGTCACGTAGGATGTTGCACCTGCCACGTAACATGTAACACCTGTGACCCAGTATGTAACACCTGTTACTTAGCACGTAACACCTGTTACGTAGAATGTAACACCTGTGACCTAGAATTTAACACCTGTGACGTAACATGTAGCACCTGTCACGTAGTATGTAGCACTTGTCACGTAGCATGTAACAACTGTCACGTAGCATGTAAAAACTGTCACGTAGCATGTAGCACCTGTCACGTAGCATGTAACAACTGTCACGTAGCACGTAACAACTGTCACGTAGCATGTAACAACTGTCACGTAGCATGTAGCACCTGTCACGTAGCATGTAGCATCTGTCACATAGGATGTATCACCTGTCACGTAGGATGTATCACCTGTCACGAAGTATGTAACACCTGTCTCATAGTATGTAGCATCTGTCATGTAGCATGTAAACCTGCGACGTAACATGTAGTACCTGTCGAGGGGAACCAACTAAAGAGTTTGAAAGCGCGCTACCAACAGGGAATGCAGTGATACATCACTTTTCATGGAAATACACCAATATCATGAAAGCCATATTTGGTCCTACTGCGGAAGTCAATTATTTTGTCGAGGAAGAGAAAAGTAGACTTAAAATTCACTACAGGACTGGTTCACCATAGTCAGTCAAACAAACTTTTTCTGCTTGTTTACTTTTCGATTCAAAACTCCCATAACTAAATTGCCTTCGTAAAAGCAACCGTATAACTTATTTTCATTCAACATGTAGAATGAAAGAAACTAAAACTAAACATGGCCCTTTGGTGCCAACGAGTACCTAAGACAACAGCAAAGCGATTGTGTGGCTGACAAGGCGAAGCATTGCGTTACTTAGTCACGCACTAAAAGATACAGCAGCAGGTTAATGAGACATATGCTTCCAGCAACTCTAAAGCGATTTCTCTCCGTCGATCATCGTCCGACAAATTGTTATTAATAGATGCCATTATGGACAGTCTGGGAAGAAGAACTGCAAAGACATAAGAACAAATTAAAACTGAGAACAAAATATCATCAAGTCCAGCATTTAGTACGTAACGTCATTTCAACTGAGTTTAAATCATATATTTCAATTTGTTTTTTATGTTTTAACAATTTCGGTTTTAATAAAAAATAGTTGACATTGCGACGTTGCGAAGCGTTTCCTATCTTAGTTATTCAAATCAGTAACCGTCACACAATAACTCAAATAAATATACTTTTGCCTTGAGTGAGTCTGATGGTGTACAACACTTCATTTATTTGCCTGAGTTATTATTCCCTTTTAGTATATTATCCCCCTGTTTATTATTGTTATATGCGTTATTCATTTCAAAATATTAATCAAGTCTAATTACTGATATCTGCACATCTTGTCACGTCTTTTCTTACTCTCTTCAATATCAAATGACGCATAGTAGGATGATTGAACTCTTCAATAAGCCTAACCGCTTCCTGTCAATCATCCTCGCCATTGTTTCATTTCTAAATATAGTAATATACACACAAACTGTTAAGATATACCAAATGACAAATAAATTGATACTTGATACTTGAACATGTTAAGAACTTGCTGAGGCTGAGAAAAGCTGAAGAACATTTATTTATGATACGCACGTATTGCAACTATTGCAAATAAATCATACAGTGTTATTAAAAAAACTTGCTTTTCGGTGGGCTACTGTACTACACCAGCTGCTGTGTTTTAAAATTTGATACAGTACAAAGTACATGTACAAATCATTGTATAAAATATACCACATACGGTACAGTTATTATTCATTTTGTCTACAATCAGTAAAGATTATTTAAGAACATGTTTAAGAACATTTGTGGTTTATATCCCGAAAATATTTAAGAACGTTCAGTCTCAGTCGAAAAATTCGACGTTCTCCAAAAAAAATAAAGAGTGTGTATACATGCTTCTGGTTCGCCGGGGGTAAACTGATCATGGTAAAGCGCCTTTGATCATATCCAAATGGAAAGGGTGCTACATGAAAGCATAATTTTACCTGTTCTTTACCTTTTTACTTCCCATTTGCGTATGCCTTTCTGTAGCACATAACTAAGACACTTTACCTAGCTAAGTATATATAATAAAGGCAGTCTAGATGTTAAAAAATTTGTGATTTCTATTTTATTAAACTTTCTTATATATGTGTGTAGCTTATTGATATAGTAGTATATTTGTACCAACACTTTATTTATCTTGTGGAAATTGTACATATCAATGAAAAAAATGTAATAGCAGCTGATGATTATGAACCCATTTGGATGGGCTGCTAAAATTGCAAAAACGAAGTGCTCGTATTATTCTGAAGTTAGCTCACTGAGGAATGGACTTTTCACAAATGTCGTTAAGTTTTCTGCTGCTTAAATGGTTTTTGTCGGTCCTGCTAACTAAATATGTTGTCTCGTAATTCATATATACATTACTATAACACTAGGAACGCAGAAATATTCATTCAAATAGGGTTACTTCTAAATCGGGAATAAGATCATTTCGTATACAGCAGTGAACTTTTTCAATAAATTACCAAGTTCGGTAAAGAATTCTAAATCAATAAGAAACTTTACTTTGGTTATAGAAACGAGCCTATGTATTAGTTTGCTGAGATGTTTTACATTTTATTCATATGTATCTATTTGTATATATAAATATTTATTAGAATTTAGATTTATTTTTTAGTTAATTTGAATACTATAAGTTTTATAGCGATTTTAAGAAATTATCTTATTTCTTCTTATACATCCAAACTTTATAGTACTTTGTTTCATACATAGTTTTAGTGTAAATAAGACAGCTTCTTAAAGTATTAGTTAGGAGAGGTTTGGATTAGCTGTATTATCTTAGAGACATCTTATCATTTTTCAGTACAAATGACACAGGTTAGTCGTTATTGCATGAATATATGAAAAAAAAACCAACGAATTGCCATACCTTCATCTCGAAAATGTGGTTCAGATTGTGGCCCTACTTTTGCAAAGGTTCGTATCATTGTCATTTGTACTTCATGTTGGTCTTTGTACTGTGGGTCCTCGAGAAAAGACTGGAACTGAACATAAACTTTCTCTAGAATCTGAAAAAACAAATGTTCTCCAAAATTAGAAACAGAGGACGATTTTCTCCAACAAAAAGAATAGAAACTTATAAAGTTGAAAAATGAAAGAAAAAGAGTTTCTCATAGAAAAATAATTTTTTTTGCCTCATTAGAATACACAGTCTTCTTTCTAATTCATGCAGCTACAAAACAAAGCTTCTGAATAATTAAATGTTTCTTCTGAACAAACTTTCTCTGAAAATATGAGATTGATATGCTGAGTAATCTTTCCGAGATATGGTTTTAAAAATTAGAATTTTTACAACTGAAGAATGTATGTCTCATTATCGTTCTTGCCTCCAGCTGTTTTGCTTTTTTTTGAGTGGTAATTTCTCCCTTGAAACTAGACTTATAGAACCGAAAGTTCGGTCACTCGTTAATTTTGATAAGCATTCACAACTTTTAAAGTCATTTGTTGTTTATTTTTGTTCTTTCTACTACTTAAGTTGTATGCTAATGAAGCAGAATGTAAACAATGACGTCAGTTGAAACTCGCCTATTATGCCTCCGTTTAAATATATCATTATTTGTTAGTTACACCCTCTAGTTATCTGCATTATGGTATGTAAGTTACATGCATTTCGAAGCATGTTTTCCTACCATTGGATCGCTAACGTTACCCACGATCGCTCCAAACGCAGGTATCGATGCTGCCCTTACAGACCTAGTAAATAAGGAAGAAAAGTCTCTTCTTTATTGTATAACTGTGCGTGCGAACTTGGTTCACATTTGTGCGGCCCTCTTTCATCATACCGTCTGTAGGCAGGGCACTTATGAAAAATAACTGACATAAAAACAGCTTTAACTGACAACATATTGTTATGTTAGTAATTCAAAACCTTTTTCGCGAGACTAAACTACGGATTGTTCTAAAAAATAAAGGGTTAAAATCAGAATACTTCATTGTTAATTTGTAAAACGAAAAGCCACTGACTGGATAAGAAATAAAATCTTTGAATCATTTTTACTGTATAGTAATCTTGCTACTAAACTAAACTAATCTAACTTTGTTTATCGTCGTTACGTAGGAAGTGGTTGCCCATTCTCCCAAGTCAGTGGCTTATGTTTAATCGCTCGACGGCACAGATCTCGGCGTGAAAGTCGATTTTGTGGAGGGAGGAAAACCGGAGAACCCGGAGAAAAACCCTCGGAGTCAGAAGAAGATCGATAAATCTTAACCCACATGCAAACCCAGGATTCGATCCCGGGTCTACAGAGGTGGGAGGCACGAGCGCTAACCATTCGGCCATCCTGACTCCCCTACAATCTTAGGAGCAATCACTATTTAAAACAAAGGCTAACACGGATAGCTCGACGTTTCGACAGCATTCTGCCATCATCTTCAAGAGACTTATTTTCAAGTTTGCATACAGGAAATATAAACAAAAGTAGATGAATGTCTATTGTCTACTGTTCATAAGAGCTATTACAGTATCGTATTAGCACTAATTATAAAATAGGAACTCACATTTGCGAATCCGAGGCCAGCGTGACAAGCGCAGGTAGAACTTGTCTACTGATGGTATCAAGGTCCACACCAGTGATGAGAACCTTTAGAAGAAGACAAGATCATGATCAACTTGTAACTTCTCCTTACATAACTCATACAAAGTAAGACATGTTACAACGAGAATATATAATATATTATGTGTTATTTGCCGGCCGGGAGGTCCGTATTGAAAAAAACTTGCCAGAGGTCTTGTGTAAGGACCGAGGCCAGAAAAAAACGTTTTTGTTTTCCCCAGGATTTTTGTGTCATTTTATGAAAAAAAGGGTGTAAGTTCAGACTGACCATGGGCAAGATCGTAAAATACCGCCCGCTCACGGAACCAATCGGATTGCAGGATTCGTACGTTTCATCTTGCTCGCTCGCGTGCCAAAATAAAAACAAGGAAGTTGATCAAACATAACAAACTACTGACGATGAAAAGCAAAATTCTCCTAAATTGGTAATGGGAAAGTGTGAGTTCTAGTTGAGAGAATTTAGCAATACATCATTTGACGAGTTTGGGGCTGAAAGAGTTCATCACTACACATGCGCAGTTCGTCACACATTCCTTTCTAGACCATTTCCATCTCGAAGAACTGTACGCCTTTACGCAGAACACGATCGAACCGACAGCGTATCACTATGAGAGTAAAGAGGAAAAAGAGAAGACAGCATACAACATTTAAATACCATAAACTAATTACAAACGTCCAGAAACACTCTAACGAACTCGATTAAACAACAAAAAGTCAAAGGACACAGGAAAAACTTTAATTTATATGTTTCTCACAACCTAACTCTGCCTTTGCCACAAATCGAATTTAATACTATCAATTAATTAAGGACTTCGATTATCAACCACAATATTAGAAAACTAGTATTATATTAACAGAATAAACAGTTTTAGACGACTAAAGCTTGTTGAACAATGAACAACCATTTAGAAGATCTTTTCAAAAGGTTCTTAAAAGAAAGGAGATATGTAGAGACAGCAGCAAGACAAAAATCGAAGCTCGTTACTGGCCATGGGAACTTTTTTTGAGTCACCAGTAGCTTGCTTTAACGTTAGTAAAATCACTATAAATGTTTTACAGAAATCGCAAGGTAAATAAATTTTGGTTCGGATTAATGCGAGGTTTGAATTAGCGACGGTTCGAGTTATCGGGAGTCGAATGTTCAACAAGCAGTCAGTCATCGGTACTCACCATAAAGAGGGGAGCGGCTGAACATCGTACTTCGGATTCGGAATGAACAACAATCTCCCATAAGACACCAATCAGCAACTGATGATAAGCTGGGGTAGTGCTGAAAACAGGATGAAACTGTCCGTTAAAGGGTTCTCGGCTGTACGACATCTCGATTAAAACTTTTGAAAATTTTACAGGTTTCCATATCAACAGCTCAAATTTGTCTCAATAAGTCTGTGCTTATATTTATCGTCAAGCCTATTTAGTTCATTTATGGTTTGGATTTCCCGCGCCCTGCCATTTTGAAATGGACGTGTTTTGGTTGTAGTACCAGACCCCTCTTGTTCGTTGCTATTGTTATCATCGACAGTGGAGACTGGCACTACAATCGAAACACGTCACGTTTCAAAATGGCGGCGCGCGTAAAATTCAAACCGAGGAAGTGATCAAACTAGATTGCTTCGCGTTGGATTTATGCACAGAACCATCAAATATAAATTGCTGATATAAACACAGACTTAACAAAAGTTCTATTGGAGACCAAGAATGTTGTACAGCCGAGGTTCCGTTAACCCTTTACAGCCCGAGCCAGTTTATAAACATCTAACTTCTCCTTAGATAACACATACAGCACAAAACATTGGGTAATTAGAAAATGGGAATTGATCAAACATAGCAAATTACTGAAGATGAAAAGCACAATTCTTCTAAACTTGTAACAAGAAAAGCGTGGCTTCTAGTTGAGAGAATCTAACAACACATCATTTGACGCACGCTGACGACAAGCAACAAACATACGTGCAAATAAAAACTTAATTTGGTTAAGAAAGAGATGTCATCCTTTCAAGTATTGTGCCGTCAATGTAGTTACAACCGTGTGACAGAAAATTTATCATTCTTACTTTCAGTGTAACAAGCTAGTTACAGTTTTACCATCGCCTGTGTGTCTCTGCTGTGTTCATGCGGGTAAGATAAGAAGTTACAAGGACTGACCTTAAGTGCTGATACATCAAGACGGCACTGTCGACCGGCAATGAATTGTTAGACAGGATAATAACAGAGTCGCGCACAAGTGATGTTAGCGTTTTAATATTTTCTTCCTGAAACAAAAATCAAAATCGGATCGTCAATTCAAATTGGGTTCTGTCTGGAAAGCCAAACCATTAACCAATAACCCTTTACAATTGTTCCCTTAACGGCTCACGTTCGTACTCATTCAGAGTTGCCCTCTTATGATAGTTGAAAGGCCACAACACCAGGATCACCCTCTTCTTGTGTGTTGTGGATTCTTTCAAGTTCCCCAGTAGGAGATCGAGAGACTAGGCCTACAGTTCGACACCCTTATTCAAAAGGACGTGAAAGTCTAATCGTTTGCAGATATTACAACAAAGACACCACCTGCTTAGTTATCTTAACAAGCTGCGTGAGTTTCGGGCCAGTGGAATTAAACCCGGGTGTTCCGCAAGGCATACTGGTGCCTTACCAATTTGGCTAATCAGGCGGCGGTTCGGTGATGGTTGGTGGTGAATGGAATGCATAGGGTTTTAAAATTGTTATTTTTTTAAACAAACCAATTGTTTTTTTAGAACTTTTTCAATGGAGGTAGAGAATTATCAAAATAGCTAGAAACAATAATCTTAATCGTCGTTTAGATGCTTTCGTTATGATTTTCGCGCCAAATGTGCATACGTGCGTTTCCCGCCATTTTTTCGCGCCCTTTGTGTACGATGTTGCTTTTCCGCTTTTGTTGTCATTCTTGGAAGTCGTAAATTCTATGCCTAAGCATTTAGAAAATGTCATTTAAAAAAGCGGACACTCTGATTACTAACAATTTGAATAATCGAAGGAAAAAGCAAAACATACACCGAGTTATTAAATAGTTTGGATAAATAATGAAACGATAGAAGAAAACAAATAGGAACAAACTTTTGAAACACCTTGTAAAGAACAAGATGAAAGTGCGAACTAAAATACAACAATAATAATAATTGTAATAATATTTTAATAATAATAATAGGAATAATAATAATAATATACATTCTAGGAGCGCTTGAAGACGGTCTCAGTGCTCTTATATAAATATATACAGTAACAGAGTTACAAAAATATTGTACAATAAATGAGTTAATATCTAGAATGTGTTCCAAAGAATGAATCTAATATCAATAATGTTAACGTTACTTATAAAAGTTAACCGTTGAACGACCAGAACACTGCTTTTCTGTATCCCTGTATGCCTCAAAATACAAATAAAAGATATTTTCAGTTCGTGTACTAATTATTAAACTATTACCGTTTCAAAGCATCCAAGAACCCCAGCGGCCAGCACTGGCAGGGTTGCACTGGTCATGACAATCTGTTTTTCTTCCTGCACATATTCTGTGTTAAAAACAACAGAAAAGCTCATTACGTGTCCAGAAATCTCCGAATGGAACTCTGAAGGCCTCAGTAACTGAGGTTTGTCTATTCGGAAACTCTCATAGTTGTTTGGTGTACGAACTAAAACTACACAATCAAACAACACCCAACTGGAGACAGAAATAAAGTTTAAGTTAATTGCAATTTCTTGGGTCACACATAAATTCCTAGAATGATCATTATACCAAAGCAGAAGGCAACGCTACCAGCAGGCAACGTGTTAAAACTCCTCGGGGGCCGGGTACTCCTTCTGTTGGTGTTATAAGGGTGCTCATCATATTTTTTAGGGTTTATTATTATTTATTATTATTTTAGCAGAAATGGTATTTTAAGGAGTGCAAAAACAAAAGAAGCAATTTTTTCCCGTTTTCTGCAGTAATTCCCTGCCGTTTTTAAAATCAATGCTATGGGCTATTTTTATGGTCGAAATTTTTATACTTGGTATATTTTAGGCTTTTTAGGCTATTCTTTTTTCCCGGAAGTACCTCTTCCCCGGGTTTGAAACATAGTGATATCAAGTGCCTGCTTTGTTGGTAATCGTCGTAACAGGTATTTCTAAACTACGTCCTACTATCATCCCAAAGAACTTTATGTTCTATATGTTTTTTCTGCAGCAAACACCGCTCGAACGAACGGACAAGAAGCTAGTAAATTTTGTTCATGTTCTACTCGAACATATCTCCCAGAAAATACAAAATTCCAATTCATTTTGCGTGCTTTGTAGACGAAAACTCAGTACTTTGTTTTTATTCGTACAAACACCGATATACTATTGAATTGACAAGTGCCCTTCAAAACTTCAATTAAAATTCGAAAACTTACCACTCGTATTTGTAATTAAGTCTAACTTTTCTAAGCAAAATGGGTGGATCTGAAAACAAGAAGGAAATAGTGTTAGCTTCCGAAGAGAAAACGAGGAATAACCGATACTTCCAGTTAATAGCTTGCATACAAATGCAGTCAAGACAAAATTAAGCAAATTATATGGTTCCTGGCCATTGTTTTATTTACAAGAGAAAAGTATCGTGTTAAAAAAGGTGGCATTGGAACTTCACCTTCATCTTGTTTGTTGCCTTGAGTGATGGCGAGTAAACGATGCTATATCAATGCCATCAGTACTAAAATACTTTTACCCCTACCTTACTATCGGTAAAAGGCCGCCCAAATGTGACACAAATCGTACTAAACAACATAACCAGGTATTGAATGCATTCCGACTCTGAATTATGAACGCGATCTACAGAAAGAAAGTAAGTTATAACGTTAGTGATGCAGATTAAAGTGGTTCTCATGATTGCAATGTTGATCATAACGAGGATGATGATGAAGGTGGTGATAATTAAAACAATGATAATGGCGATGGCTGGAATGGTGATGGTGTTGACAGGATGAGTGATGACGGTGGAGTTGGTAAAGATGTGGTGGCACCAGCAATGATGATGGTGGCAATAGTTAGAATGGTAACGGTGTTGACAGTTTGAGTGATGATGATGATGCTGTTGAAGATGGTGGTGACGATAGCATTGACGATGATGGTGTTGATAGTTGGAATGATGGTTGCGGTAGTTGGAATGACAACTAATTAACAACTTGAACAACCTGTAATGAAGTAAAATACGGGTTCCCTCAATGAGCTTTACTTTATCTTGAATCGCTTATTTCAATAGTTTCCTTTATTGTTCTACATCCACTAAAAGAACCAAACAATTTATGAACTTACCTAGTATTGCAATCAGCTTCGGTATACTAAAAGATAAGAAATAAATCACGGTATTTCAAAATGTATCATTCTAAGAGGTGAAATTTAAAGACACATCCCTCCCACCACATTTAACTAACCACAGCGCATCTGTAAAGTGTTCGAGTCGCTTGCTAGAACCCAATTTGAAACCCATGTAATCAGAGGGGCGTAGAATCAAAACCAGTCAGGAATTTTTTTCCGAGTTTAAGTTCTGTCAATATTTGCTTATTATCTATTTCTCAACGCTGAATCTGTTTAACCTTGCTTCATAAGTACTATAGTTATTATTAAGTGTGCACCCCTAGTGCCACCATTTTTACTTCAATATCACCCCTAGTACCATCATTTTGACTTCAATATCAACAACAACAACAACTTTATTTACCCTTTGATTTACATAATTTAATGATACAAAGATAGATAGAAAAATACTAAAGGGTTTGAGTCCAAAAATAACTATAAAATTAAAGGACTTGGAAGCCAAATCACATTAAATTAATTTACAATACTGGGTCGGAAACACATACACACATAATAAATACAGGCACATCAGAGAACACAAATATGTAGCTAACAAATAAAGCAGCAGATAAATCATATTAAGGAAATAAAAATATACTATAAATATTTATTTCAGCATAGAAGCATAGAAAGCCAGGTTAGTAGTTACTTAAGAGTTCTTTTTTTAGATTATCTTTAAAACCCTTTAAAGAGTCCGACAATTTTATATTTTTTGCAAGAGAGTTCCACACTTTTGGACCATGAAATCGAATGTTGAACAGTACATAATTAGTTCTTGCTCTATCACCCCTAGTGCCATCATTTTGACTTCAGTATCACTTCTAATGCCACCTTATTTACTTCAGTATCACCCCTAGTGCCACCAACTTTACTTCAGCGCCGCCCTTACTGCCCCTATCACCAATTGAATTTCGTATCGCCCTTTGAACTTCAAAAAAATGCACCGTTTTCCTTGTGTAGCAAATTTCCCAAATTTCTTCATGTCTCCGATGTGACAAAAAATTTTCGTCTTTGCTACTTCTGATTTGATTGCAGCGCAATTTCCGCGTTTTCAAAGAAAAACTATGCGGTGGCAAAAGGAATGCTTCTTACTAACGATAATTAACTAACAAACTTACTATTCAAACGAAACCCACGATAAGGCATCCCAAAGCTCATATCCCTCTTGGCTTATGTGTTTATCAAATCTCCTTATTAGGAAGTTGGTTAATTGATTACTTCCAAGTATTGTGTTCAAGTCAGCCAAAGGCGATGAAGGAGGTAGCAGACGGTCTTCGGCAACTGAATAATAATAATAATAATAATAATAATAAAAATAATAATAATAATAATAATAATAATAATAATAATAATAACAAAAACAATCACAAT
>JAOBRD020530588.1:17208-33826 GCA_027575215.2 Hydrozoanthus sils | reverse complement strand
AATAATTGTCTGCACACAAAAAGTGATGTCTTGAGGTCAGTGGAAAAGTGAACTGAGACACTTAGCAATTTTAGTTTATAATTTATTAGATATTAGATATTAGTTAAGAGGAAGGGTTACCGGACCATTCTTAATTAATCTGTTTTTAAATGATTTACATTTAAATGGTTTTGGTAACTTTAGCTTGATAAAATATGCACCGATGGTTCAATTGCAATACCCGTAGTCAAAGACATTGTGGATGAATTACCAAAAGCAATTAGTTCTTTCTTGGATTGGACTGAAAGAAACAATATGAAATGTAATACAAGTAAATGTAAAGAAGTGTGCTTTGTCAAAAAATGGTGCAAAGAAACATTCATCCAATACATGGAATAAAATGAATAAACGAACGAACTGTGATAGCTTTGACAATACAAAATAATTGCAAGTTTTCAGAACATGTCTAAACAAAATTATGTGGGGCAAATAAGTGTTTATACATTATCAGATCGTTGAGGAGAGAGGGTTACACGCTTTCGGAAGTAGATCATTTATTTAAGCAGCTTGTGCTTCCAAAATTGATATACACCTTACCAGTATATGGAGTCAGTCAATAATATTTAACGGTAATTCAAAGTTTTTAACTAGATATTTCAAGAGACAAAATACCATAGAACATTTGAATATTTTTAAAATTTTAGAACAATGCGACGAAAGATTGCTCTGTAAAATAAATAGTAGTTGGCCATCCTCTTTATCATTTTCTCCCGAAAGTAAAAGAAACATCCAAGAAGCTGAGAACTCAAACATCTGAAAGACCTAAAGTCAACACAGAACGGTTTAAGAATTGTTTTTATAAATTAGTTTTTAATCACAACTTAGCTGGGAAGTAATTAAGTAACTTTTTAAATCTTGTTATAACATAGAGGGCAAAATTACTTCGAGCTGATCGGATAACACGGGGGCATTTTTTCTTAATTCAGGGCGAAATTAATTGGCGCTGATTGGTCCCTGGTTTACTTCCGAAAATTTCCGAAGATTTTTCGAAAACTTCAAAAAGTCTCAAAAATGCTTTCAAAACATTTTCCTAAGATTTTCGAAAATTTCCGAAGATTTCCGAAAACCTCCGAAGATTTTCCGAAGATTTCCGATTTTTTAAAATATTCATAAAAAATGCCTTAGAAACGATTTCAAACCCTTTCGAAGATTTCCAAATGCTTTCAGAGGTTGCAAAAATTTTGTTTCATCTGGGAGAAATGAGTTACGTCTCTCGTGGAATCCCGCGGAGAATAAAGAATTTTGCCCTCGATGTCATAAACATGTAATCGCCTGGTTCCTCGTAAAATGAAGGATCAATATCACTCGTGTTTTCAATTTTGGAAAAAATTGAAAACACTTGTGAAATTAATCCTTAATTTTACTCGGCCCCATGCTAATTACCTATACTAATATCAAATATTTATACATTTTTTTTATCATTGTAACATTTGTTATGTATTTTCAACAAGTGATATTAAAGACATATTATCATTATTATCATTATTATTATTATTATTATTATTATTATTATTATTATTATTATTATTAGTTACAGAGTTGTAAGCCTTAGGGCCTCCTGGGTTACGTTCGACGCTCCAGGCTAGCTGGATAGGGATCCATATGGTACCCATACGTTTTTACTGTCTTATAATAATGACAATAATAAAATTAATAATACTTATAATAAAAACATAACTTTTTGTCATACGACATAAATAGGAGAATTTTGGGTATTATTTATATAACAACTTGATTGGTCCAAATCCATTGTGGATATTTTCAAATATCCAATATTCATTTAAAAGTGAAATTTTAACGAGGATATGACAATCAATAAAGAATGAAAGTTGAGGTTTTGTGTTACCTTGTTCTCCACGAAACGTCACAGCTCATTCATAAAAGCTGTTTGGACCATTTTTTGTATGCGTAATTCTAAATACATGTGTGATTAGCAATAAGTTCAAAGTTGTACTATTGTTTTCTGATGATAACTTTTGTATGGAATTAGTCTTTTTTTTCCAAGCCTGTTATTGTTTATAAATTAACAAAAACTCTTCAGCGTTATACACCGTATTCGTAAATGGCAGCCGCGCGGAACGGCCTGGATTCGAATGCATGAAAGCGAGGCTTAGTAGGCCATAAACAAAAATATGGCGTCTTCTATTAGAGCGTGTGATGAAACTATGCGTTTGATTCTCACAGAGAACGATGTTCCTGGAGCTTCCTTGGCTGGCAAAAATCCTTCTTCACTGAGAAATGAACAGCTAAAGTTTTGGTTAAGATGTCGTGGTGATACGCTGAAGGGACTTAAGACGAAAGCACAGCTCATGAAACGGTGAGGGCTATTTGGAAGTTTGTGAGATGACATCACATGCAGTTTGGAGTTTATACGAGCAGTTGAGAAATATTTCTTGATTATATTGCAGGGTCCAAGAGTATACTGAAAATGGAAGGACAAAATGCTGGTTGATCCTAATCCGGATGAAATTTACACGAAAAGAAAGGCAAGGTTTTCGAGTGTAGCACCAAATGATCATGTCCCCCCTGTCACCTCAAGTATGAAATACCCGAGCGATGGATGGGTAAAGTCCCTTAAAAGGATGCTGTGTTTCACGAGAGCCGCAGTGAACCAGCACGTGGCAAATTTTGGAAAGCGAGTCACAAATGCCGAGCACCACCCAATTCCGACCAATTTAAAGAAAGCAAAAACATTTCTGAAGGACGAGTACCTAAAGGAAATTGAGACGAACAGCGACCTAAGGTATTTTTATTTGAAAGCGAAGTGCTATCACAGTTTCAGGAAAAGTGAATCTCCCCACGATCTTCGTTTTGCCTTGTGCATCGTCTCAGGCCTAGTCATACATGCCATCTGTTCGTGCAAAGCTGGCAAAGTAGGATATTGCAACCACGTTCTTGCTTTGATGTTTAAAGCGTGCAAGTTTAGTTTATTTGACGGCAAAAGCATAGAAGATTTGTGCCAGGAGGGTGATAAACAACCAGATCTTGCCTGCACATCCAAGCTTCAAAAACGGCACAAGAAGGGTCGTGGGGACAAATTATCTGCTCAACCAGTAATGGAAGTCACCATTTCAAAAACAAAGTTGGGTAATACCGAAAGTTGAGAAGGAGTGAAATGCTTATTTTATGATGCAAGATCAAACCCTGGGCATGATGTTCAAGCAGAAATGAACTTCAAAAAGGCCCTTCAAGATATAAATCCACAGATGGGTTTATCAGCTAAGGCAAAAGATGATTCTACTGTCAACAGTTTGTTGAGACCAAATTTGGTGAAAGCCAAATTGGCTAAATTTGCAGCTATCAGTTGACTCATACCGAACTACAGTTGACAGTTCTTCTATCCCAGGAGATGACATGGATGAAGCTGACTTAACCAACCTCAGGTTCCCGTTAAACTCAGGCAGTGAGTTTGTCAGGCCTGACAACCTGACTAATTCTGAAGAGACACTTGTTAGTTCCCTTGTTGTTGGTGAAAACATGATAAACAAGATCGAAGAAGCCACAAGAGGTCAAACTTCGTCAAAGCAGTGGAAGAAAGAACGAAAGTTCAGATTCACTGCTTCAAAGTTTGACCTCATCTCTAAAAGACAAAGGAATCATGGTAAGTTTTCAATGGATCTCATTCATCCGAAAGCATTTACCTCGAGGTATGTGAAGCATGGTATAAAATACGAACCAATTGCTCTCCAGGAATATGAGAAAATCATGCTTGCACGAAAGACACCTGTTAAGGTTCTCAAGAGTGGTTTTGTTGTTTGCCTGGACATGCCTTTTGCGGGGTGCTCGCCAGATGGCAGAGTTGTTGATTTTGGATGCTACGATGATTTTGGAGTTGCTGAAGCGAAGTGTCCTTAAATAAAATTTCAAGTCACCCCACTAGATGCTTGCCAAGACCCTAATTTCTTTTGTAAGGCTATCAACGGACAATGTAAACTGAAAAAGAATCATGCTTACTATGCTCAAGTGCAAGTCCAAATGGGTGTAAGTGGGGCGAAAGCAACAACCGCACACATAAACTTTACCCATTTTATTAAAATTGCAGCAAGCGATTTTGGAAACTGCTAAACTACCACTTCCACTTCTTTTGGTACTGCATATACAATGTAAATAGATGATTGAAATGGAAATGTAATAATCGAGTTTGAATTATTATGTATTGATGTATTTTACTTGCACCTAGCTTTAATACAACTTACCAGCAATATTTACATTTTGTATCATAAATCAGTTGACCTGAATAAATTATTACAGTGATTGGCAGCAAAATTCTCCTTATAATCTTAATTCTGAGTGAGCCCTCAAAGTTAGACTCATGTTTCAAAGAATCTCTCAATTACAAAATTTAACTCTTTCATGCCGAAATACGCCAAATGGTATATTGCCAAATTCTCTTAACTAGCACCAATACTTTACCTGTTACTAGTTTGGGAGAATTTTGCTTTCCATATTTAGCAGTTTGATCAATTTCCATTTTTACATTACAGAATATTTAGTAGTTTGATCAATTTCCATTTTTACATTACAGAAATGACCTATTCTAGTTATGTAAGGAGAAGTTAGATGTTGATAAATTAGCTGGGGCTGAAAAGGGTTAATGTCAGTATAGGAACATGTTGTAAACCTAAGAAGGTGAATTTGGTATCACGGTAATATTATTAGAGCTTGACAGGTTGAAAGAGTTACAGTTCCAATTTCCACATAAAAGATGATCAGAAAAATGTTATTCAAGTAATGTCCTTAAAATGGTGATCAGGAGCTAATTTGAAAAAAAAAATTCACATGGACTTTAGAAGTGAAATATATACAAGTGTCGAAAGGCGTTGGAATACATGATAATAGCTGTGTTTACAGCAACCTTAGTAAACATAATTTTCCAAGTATAATTTTTTTCATAGTAAAATAGCACAAAATTTATTTTTTAAAAATAAAATTAATATTATAAATGCAGCTATCATTGTCAAGCTAGTGGGTGGACAAAGGGGTGTGGTTGCGGGTGTTGACAATAAGTGGCATTTAGTTTATGTTGGATTCATTTTCAAATGCTTCACCTTGAAGCCAAAATGGCAATCAAATCAGGCCAATAAGATATTTTTTTATTTTGACTATCACATTCCTAAGGAGATTATCGATCGTCTTCCGATGCCTTTGCAATGGTATGTGCATGACTTCATATAGTGATACTATAGTACAGAGTGGGTGTCTTTTCTCAATTGTCTTTCCAAAAGAATGATGTGCTTAATCTTTCTTGTGTGGAATAAGGATTAAAGTCCACAAATACTATTATTAGTACTGAAAGCTACTTCATGTTTTGGTATAAATTTTCACTTTAACTCCCACAAGTTAGTAGCATGTAGTAACTTTTCTTTACAGTACCAATAAATTGTCTGGCAGACAGGTGTTCAGAGTAGACAAATAATATCAGCCAGTAGGTGCTATCTTGATACAGTCCCAAATTCTCTTAGCTAATGTACCAGGAAGTACATGGCAGCTACATGTAGAAAGGAGTTATTACTAATTCAAATCATGGGAGTTAAAGGGTTAAGCACTGATGATGGGATCATGCGTACTGCATAACATTGTATATACACACCACATTCGAATTACTTCCTTAAAATAACTTAATGAAATAAATCCATCAAATATGTGAAAATTCTTCACCTTGTTAATAGCCCTCTCAACTTGGATTCGCAAGCTAACAATTTCTTGTGTAGCGATCACATCTTCGGCTGACATCTGATCAGACATTCCCAAGAAAGGGAGGATGTTTAAGGAGACTCCTAGAGGAAGAATATCGTCAATGGAGAAGCCCTTGTCAGCCATTACAGTATCTCCCTTTGAGGAGGGAAGGTTCACGAAGCCACTTCGCTCTACAATTTCCCTGTCAAATATGCTGCCAATACACAGTTGCCCAATAAATGTGAAAAACCCTGTAGATGAAATTCCCACTAATGTCTTTAAAGTGGTGTGGTGCTAGTACGAACTTAAGAGCTCACTATTTAAAAGGAGGCTACTAGGCATTTCACAGCGCACCTCTGTACAGTCAATGATTACCCTTGTGGTAGGATACTTTGCCTTAAAATCTTTAGACATTGTCTCATTAACTGATTCTCTGGACGGCCAGATAATAATATGGCCAAGTTTTGTATTCAAAAGGTTTATTCAGGAGATAAAGATCCGACTAAAAGTTGGCTGAGAAATGTTAAATAATTGTTAAATACAACTCAGCAAAACCTTGCCTCAGCCTACACATTGTAAGAAAAAACTCGTCCACTGTTTTTAAGGTCCTTGGTCTTCCTTGTTCCACTGACTTGCGGGTGCTATCAATATTTTTTCCAGACAGGCAATAGTTGATGTTCTCACCCTGCTCACCAGTATCCAAAAAGTCATACAAGTCCATCATTGTTTGGTAATTTGGAAATCCGGTGTAAAATGCTACCAGTGAGTCAAATGAGGCGATGTTTTTAAAGGAAAACAACTGCTCCTCAAGTTTCTCATTCTCATCGATCTTCTCCGCTCAGGATCTGCATCTTTCTCTTTGAGTTTTGAAACCATTTTCTCTAGTTCTTCATCATTCGCGAGAGCTACAGAAAGCTATATCAATAAATCTTTTTCACATTTCTCGAAAAAATCAGTGCCGCACTCACGCGCCGGGTGTCGTGTTTCATTCGGCTGTTTCCGGAAATGTTAAGTCCCACATATTTGTTGATGTCGCATCCTCACAGATATTTTCGCTGCATTCGGTCGAAGAATCCAAAGGCTCGCTAGCTACTGGCGCTTTTTTTGGCCACTGTTGTAGCCGTGAAGCGTGGTGTCGGCGGTGCTCGTTTGCGAGGCGAATTTCGCTTCCATGCGAGTTTACTCGGCACAGCTCCTGTTCTGGGGTAAACTTTTCCGTTGAGACTTATCCGCAAATCTTTCCTCCTTGAAATGCCGCGAACAAATTCGGGTTCCCTCGTTTATGAAAATATTTGGTCTAGCATCCGTCCTTATAGCATGGAAACATTGCTTTCTGAGATTTTCTTCCTCTGGAAAGCGAAAAAAAAATTTTTTTTCACCCGTCTCCTTGTCTCGCTTGTCCTTTTTCGTGCAGAGCGGCACACAGCAATTTGTTGGCATCTCTCAGCCTCTTCGCGCTGGAAATCTTTAGTTAACTCGAGGATATCCCGTTTAGTGACTAAGAAAACATTTTTTTCTGAGAGTATCCTATATAGCGGAGATCTCTGCCTCGCAATCCTCAGGTCCCCAGTTCGATTCCCGGCCTGGTCGAGGGTTGAATATTTAGGCGACGTTCTTTCCCGCTAAAGGCCACTCAGCTTTCCATCCTTCCGGGGTCGGTAAAATGAGTACCAGCATACATGGACCGCTTTGAAGCGGCTGCCTGAGGCGCCTACATATGCTTCCGGTCCGCTGGGGGTAAACTGATCATTGTAAAGCGCCTTTGAGCATGTATATGGAAAAGGCGCTATATAAATGCTGCACTTTACCTTTTTACCTTTATCCCTCAAAAATATAGACAATTTCAACAAAAATTTTTTTGAGAAATTCTAGTTACAAAGCCTATATATAATACAAATCTATGTGCTCTCCAAGGATTCTCTGGACTACCAAGCCTCGCATTCATGCATTCGAAACCAAGCCGTTCTGCGCGGCTGCCATTTATGATCACGGTGTATATGTTTAAGTAATGCTATCCAATATTTATATGTAATCGTGCAGGTTTTTGCGTGATTCGGGAAAATATCAGGGCGAGTTTGGTCGAGCCATGGCGGGACCAAGCAAGCCCTGATATTTTCCAGAATTCCGCAAGAACCTGCACAATTACATGTTTATCATCCCTAACCACAAACATCTTTTTTTGAAAATGAAAATCCTTTAACTTCTCTTGAGATACTAAACCATTCATGCGTTCCGTGCGCGCAGGATCACAAGCATACGACAAAAGTACATCACCGATTTTCAACAGCACAGAAACGCATTGATAAAAAACATTAATTGGCATTTATTTTGATGCAAATACAAATGAGAATTTCATTCTTAAAATACGTAGGCTAAAATATACTGTTTAAAATAACTTGTTCCATACGCTAATGTTTTCTTCTGTAAACTACAGAATAAAAATTATTCAAATTTCTTTAAAAAATAGCATATCATTTACACATACTAAAAATGTCACTTTTAAGTGAGGAAAAATGAAAGTTGAATCGTAACATAGTTCAACTATAAAGACTTACTTATTTGAAAAGTTTATGGTTATGGTAGAATTCTCAAACTTTATATCCTGAACCCGACTCTGTTTCTGAGCAAATGACGGTCAAATCCTCGTTGAATCATCCAAAGACTTCCAGGCTCGAATTCTTCTCCATTCGATTTTCTAGTTCCCCAGTAGAAATGTTTCAGCAACAGGTTTAGCTGTTCTTTTGGTATTCCTCCAATTCTTCTCGTCTCTCCAGTGGTTTCACACCAACTCTTCCATGTGTTGAGTGCTGTCTTTATACTTCTTTCCGTATTCTTACTTTTTTGTTCTTCAATATTTTTATCTTATTCAGCTTTCGTCATTTTTTAAAATGTTTTGTTTTGTGTGAAATTATCGTTCGGCAGTTTAATTTCGAATGATAGCGGTTCTTCTTCATCTACTTCAATGTCTTCTATGACGAATAAATAAAAGTTTGCACGCTGAAGCGAACTCTTTTGAAGCTGGCACACACGCACCGTTTTCCCGCGTATGAGAGAGCGCACGGCTTCAAAAGATAAGTTTTAGCGGGAATATTGCAGTGAATGCGTGAATCGTTACGTTTTCTTCCCTTCTAATTTTCTATGAAGAGATACACGCTGAAAAACATTTTACATTTGCAGCTGACTTTGATGTTAAAGAAAAGTAAAACCAAACTATCTGCGATTTGGTCTAAAATCACGACACTGACGTGATTTCGTAAAAAGTCACGACAGTGATCTGGCCGGTGATTGGCTGAAACCATTTTCAGGGATGATAAATAAAGTAAATTAGAGACTTCGTTTACATCATGCATGGAGTAACAGCCGTCCCATTACCAACAAGCAAATCAAATATTAGATCATATAGATCTCGACTGTACCTTCAGTAAAAGGACATATCTTGGCAAACGCTGGATTGGGGTGAGGAGAAAGGCTGGTAAATTTAACCCTTCACAGAAAGGATTACTTGAAAAGTCCTAAAAGAGATCACGTAATTAGTTAGGCATTTCTTAACTTAGCATCAAACTGTAGCAAACAAATGTTTTAGCAAATTCTTTCAACTAAGATATAGATGATTTTTGTAATCAATTTAATTTAGGAAAGTATAGTTGTGAACTTTCAATGGTTTGTACTGTTTTGATCAACTTGATATTTTGTAAGAAATGCTGTATAAATTGGGATATAAATAAACTAACTTAGTATTAAATGACAGATTCTCTTAATCTCTAACTAAATTTTTGTCTAAATACAAAAAAGATATATAAAACATAGTTAGGACTACAAGCTTTCTTCCGAAGGAACTTTAAGCTCACCTCTAAAACTTGGGCAAATTTCTGACACGATGTTGTCGCTTTTTGGGTCGTACTAATAGCTTTTGGGAAGTTGTTGGAATATGCTGAATAGTGTTCCCATAAACATCCCTGCAATTTGAAACTATATTGGAAATGACATTTCGCTAAAAGCTAATGTTTCTTCAGAGAAAAAAAATATTTGCAGTTGTAATCTAAAGAGTGAGGATGGTTTAGCTAAGGTTCAAGAGGACGATTATAACATTTCCTCCCTGATAGCCTGCGTAGCAAGCGCAATGGGAAAGGAGGTGTAATCACCTGCAAATGTAAAAACCACCCAACAAATGTAATACTAACCAAAAATGTAATAAAGTTAGCTAAAGATGTAGTACTAACTACAAATGTAATAAAATTCAATCACAAATATAATAGAACTTTAACCACAAACGTAATGAAGTCATTAACCACAAATGTAATAACCATCAACGGCAAATTTAATAAATTGTATATTTTCAACAAAATTGAACTAAAATCTTTGGAAGTGGTAGTTACAAGTTTACATGCTTCAAACTTGAATGACAAGTCTTTGAGTTTGGGGGAAGGGATGAGGGCCGTGCCAATGGGAGGGGGAGGGGGTAGGGGAAAGTGACAAACTGATTTGTGAAAACCCGCAGCTCTGACACTCCTATGGCCACATTCCTCACCTCTGCACCCACCTGCAATTTTATGTCACTCGTGCTCCGGTGTGAATGGCTTAACGGCGGGTTTTCACTGATCAGTTTGTCACTTTCCTCTACCTATTTCTACTCACCAATCCTTCTTTCTTAGAAAACAAGTCAGCGAACATTTGCCCGATACAGCTTTCCAGGTTCCAATATTTGAGCAACTGTTTTAACTTCGAAAGGAAGATTTTGTGTTCATTTCTAAGCTCGTTGAGCGCCTTTGGGAAAATTATTCTGTAAAGAAATGGATGTGGTAGCTATCAAAATAGTGAATTTCATACTTATCTAGATGGATGGAGATTTAAACAAAATTTATTATTTATTGCTTTAATAAAACAACCAGCAGACAGATTTATAAACTCTAACAGACGCGTAATTCATTCTCAAATCTAAAAGTTTTTCACACATTACATTGTATTCAGTTTTCATTAATGTTCATTAAAGGCTCGAGTCTAGAAGCCGAAAGTCCACCAGGTTTTAACATTTTACCAGGGACCGTTACAAAAGTTTTTCAATATGTTCAACCCTGGTTACTTGTCCAATTTTAAATATAAAGCTAATTGGGACCATAATGAAGTGTTAGAAGGCAAGTGAAAATAAATGGTTCACTATTTTTGAACACTGAGACCAGAAAAAGAATGGAAAGCTAAAGAATTTGTTGATTAGAATACTAACTCTAGATCCTTTGCTTGAACAAGCCCAAGTTCCTGTAGAGGGTCCTCAAAAACCTATAAAGTACAAAATAAAAATGTGAAACTGTGAGCTCTAAATAACACAGAGTAAACATAGCCTTATGTACACTTTTACGATGAAAATTTTTCCATTCGAGAACTGCTGCCGGTTTTCCCTGATGGGTTCACTGATTACAAGATCTGTAATATCTATACTTTTCTTTTTACGAGTTGGAACAAGTTGTTTGTTCACTGACAATCATAAAGGTGATGTATGTGCGAGAATCTAGGAAAGTTTGGAAGAAAATTTCTAGAGTAGGGTGAAGGATTGTGGGTGTTTACATTTTAAAATTGTTTAGCTTTTGCTACAAGAAATAAACGTAAACAAATCACGAGTAGAATCACGAAATTTATAAAAATAATTAAATATATCCCTAATAGGATGTTACACTATTTAAATGTTACTTTTAAAATAGCAATTTGTAAAACACATAAACAGACTCTTTTCTGCCAGCACACGATCACACCTTTAATTTATTCGCTTTTCTCCAATTATGCCATGTTTCTTAAACCCTTTGCTTCATTAAATTGACCTGAGTGGGTGGTAATGCATATTACTTTCAGTTGATTTGGATTTTGTTAGGTATCTCATTAGCACACAAGCTATTACTTTCTTTGTGCATAGAAAGCTCTAATACATCTGAGTTTGTATTCGGTATATAACTCTTGATCTTAATCTGCTTAAGATTGTTTGTTTTACCGCGCCTGTGTAGTTAATTGAAGTTTTGGTGTACGGGCCCTATTTGTGAGAAACCTTTGTAATTTGACCTATAAATTTTCGGAAGAAAAGTGTTTTTTGGCGTTTCTGACGTTTGGGAGCAATCTTTTTATTGCTTCAAATAAAGTTCGACATTAAATTCTAGGGAAGAGTTTGGTGTTCGCGAGTGCAAATGTAAATGCAATTGTAAATTGTTGGAAGAGTGTACTTTGTTTTTAATAAGTAGTAAAATCTTTGCATACGAATGGTAGAATTATTGCTCTTGCTTGATAAAGCGATTTTCATAAAGCTGGTTTTCACTTTTTGGTATATGTAAACTTCATTTCCATGTTGTTAATTGATACTTTTAATCTTGTAGCTTTTGCAGATATTGCAGATATTTAATGAATTAAACAAACAGATATTCAAAAGCAACACGGCGCGGACACATTTAGATTGTGCAGCAACATAAAATTATTTCGGAGCAGATGTGTTAAATTTCAGGCAAAACCCAATTTAGTCTCCCACAAAAGGTTGTCAGAAACCCATAAGTGCCTTTGAAGATAGATTCAGTGAATCAATGGATGTTCATCTTAGATGACAACTTTCAAGAAACTAATTTGGTTACTTAAAATTTTAAACTACAAGCAGGAAAATGTTACCTTACCGACTTTAGAAGGTAGAGGCAAGCGACATATTTTTCTTCGGTCTCAACTATCTCCTGGACGATTTGAAGACGTTTTTCTATTCAGATACAAGAAAAAAAACTGCAAGTTAACATGTGTTTAGCCATTGTTAACCTGGCAGCTAAGTAAATACACGCTTTTTTTATAAGCACAATTTTATAAGAACAACGAGGCTCAGATTGGCGAAAATTTAACAACAATATAAGAACAAACTGAGGCTCGGGCTCGATGGCTAATTTTATTTTTTAAAGTTCCCTGAGCTTCGATCTTCGACTGAACAATACAGAATGAATAACAAGTGCTTCGCAGTTTATAATGACTAGAAATCTTCTCGGGAAAATGGCTCGGAGAATTCGTTTTTTAACACATGAATTGCAACACCTGTTTGGCTTAGTTTTTCTTCGATTTAAAAACATATAGAAGTAAGAACAATTTAAGAACAATTTGAGGCTCAAATTGCCAAAAAATTAAGAACAATGAGGCTCGGCCAAATTTACTGGTTCTTATAAAAAAGTGTGTAGCGCCACTCAATTTCAGCAATGATCGGGGTCTTATTTTCCTTTTCATTTCTCCTCGCTTATCTGTTTGTTAAATTGCCTCGGTTCTTATTCCAATTCACGACCCAACTCTGCTTCAACTTTTTACCTGGCTACTTATCCGACAGGCATGCAGGTTACACGGTTCTCTCCGAATCTCTCCATTTTATCTTTTTTTTTCATTTTAGCCACAACTGGCCGACTTTCACGTAAGAATGCAAAACATAATGCTGGTCATATTCAATATACAATTATTTATTGCGCCTCTTGAATTCTCTTATATTTTTCTGTTTTCTTATAAAGAAATAATTGATATGGAGTACACAATTCTCGAATACCAATGCAGTTATAGTGAAAAAGAATTGAGCTAAATCGCTGATACAATACCCGAGTATTTTCTAATAAGCCTACAAAACCATCATAAGGAACCATTAAAAAAGGGAAAAAAACTTTGAGTGTAAGCTAACCGTTTAATGTTCGGTGATTAGTGGAACAATGTAAGAGATGAAAAGTCTTAAATTACGGCATGCTAAAAATAATTCTATTTGCAAAAGGAAAAAAACACGGTATGTCAACATAATATGTACATTTTACAAAGAAACTCACCATTATTGCTCGAGAAAATGCTGACAGGACTAATATAACTACATGTCATCGCTCTGACAAGTCTAGCAGAGCCTGCAGTTCTTTTTCCCAGCGTGTTCTGACCTTGAACGGAGTCGGCAGACGACCACCGTGTGACAGTGACTTCTTCATGTGTCATGTTTTGTTCTAAATTGTACCAAAAATTCCCAATATCTTGCTAGTTCCTGAAAGCAAATTGAGATACAAGAAAGCTAGCTTTTCAGGGCAGCTTTACAATAAATTGAAGACGCAAAAACGCAAAAAGCCGTGTACGTCGCAAAAACAAAACTATAAGAAAAATGTGAAACCTTTCTTCAAGCCTTTGAATACAGAGTATTAAGAAAAAGAAGTTTTTGCTTGTGTATTAGAAGGTATTTATGCGATCGCTACTCTACCTCCAATCCCGCCCAAGAAAACACCCAAGATACCAAAACACAAGGTGAACTCATAAGGTGAACTCAAGGTAGGTGAATTTAATTTCCGATATTTTCAATTTTAATGTTTTGACCGTGAGTTTTCATGACAAAATGCCAACACTCTTTTAGACTAGCTACAAGCTAGCTTGGGGTGCCTATGGCTGACCCAAACAAATAAGTTCCGTGAATTTTCACTCGGTGACTTTGGACCAATCCTTTTTTTTAAAAAAAAATTGCCATCCTGAAATCATTTTAGCAGACAATTTTCATATTGGTAGAGTCCGCAAATTACATTTTCTGAGACCAGACACAGAAGAGGAAATCAGTCAAATAATGAGACGTCAGGCAATCAGGCAATTAGTTTATCTCATATAATTAATCTCTTTATTTCAACAGGTATTATTCTTAATAATGCTAACTTACCTGCAGAGGTGATCCCTATTTACAATTGTGACTACCTTTCTGATTTTAGTGGTAATAGACTAATCTCTTTTCTCTCTGTCATCTTTAATTTTTTTGAAAAAGTAATCTATGATACATTAAACAAACACAAGCATGGTGAGCATTGATGTGGCTTCTTCTCCATGTATTCAATCAACTTTGCTAATATGCAAACGGTTAACCAAATTTCTTTTTCAACTAACAACTAAAATACTCTGTGGGTGTGTTTCTAGACTTGTCTAAAGTTTTCGACACTGTAAATCCTAAAATACTTTAGAACTATTAGGAATATTCATAAAGGACATATAAAAGCGTTGGCTCACCGGGAGGTTTTTTCGGACCCTTGTTACTCGCTTTTGACAAAGCAAACTCATCAAAGCATTGTTTGCTGACGAGAGTAATATATTGTTCTCCATTCAGTTGAAATGTTTATAACGTATAACGTATATAACTCTAAACAATGTTATGACTTAGATTTTAAAGAGACCCACAATTATAGGCTCGCCATGGGAGTTATGGTTACAGGATACAAGGGCCGAGTGTGTATTTTTTCAGTGGCCTAGCTCATGTAGTGCTGACCAAACTCCAATGAGAGGGAAACAGTTGTCCACGGCTGACACATCCTTGGTCCCTTTATAGCATGCTGCGCACTAAGAGTTATTTTTTGTTTTATAAAAACCAAAAAACTTGACCGAGGCTCTTTACTCTTAATTTTTCGGCGATTTAAGCCTCAAATTGTTTGTAATTGTAAAATGTTCTTACTTCTATGCGTGGTTTAGATTAAATGCAAACTAAGTCTACATTATTTATGTAAAGAATTAACTTTAGGGTACTGACTGTACACATGCACAACGTATAAATTGAGGCAATGACATTGACGAGAGAAATGCGAATCATTTTTATTCATTCTATATTGTTAATTTAAAGATCGAAGAGTTCTCAGTACTTAAAGTTTAAAAAGATTAGCTATCGAGCCCGAGCCTCGCTTGTTCATAAATTGTTTTTGATTTTTTTTTGCTAATCTGAGCCTCGTTGTTCTTATAAATTGTTCTTATAAAAAAGCGCAGTACCCAGAACTTGATAAAGTTTATACTAGGCTAGTCGTCAAAAAAACTTTTTTATAATTATAAAGAAAAAACAAACTTTATGTTGCTCAAGCAAACTGACAAAAGTCATTATTAAACGATAATTTTAATTTCAACTGTAGAAAAACAACTAACCGAAATACCGACAAAAATTGACGAAAACGTATGCTGGAAAACTCTATCACTGCTCGCAGGGAAACTGAATATCAAGATCCATGGGAATAGTATCTCAATCTCCGTATACTTTTCACGCTGTGTTTAACAGTAAGACTACAAGGTTTGGATTTCTGTTAGTCACTAGCCAACGAGACGCGAAGAGAAGAATTGGTTACTATGTAGATTCAAAGGAAATGACAAAGAAAAGTCTAAATGTTATAGTCTAAACGAACTAGTATCAAACTACCTTTGAATTCTTCCTCTGTAGCCTGTTGAGAACGAGTGTTTAAAAACGGCCACCCAGCTTTTTGGTCGAGAAACAACGGCAGTTTTCACCTCTAGCTGTAAACTATGGAACAGAAAGTGAGTAGGTTAACCAATCAGATTGCAGTTTTTGTGATAGTATACTAGCTGATTTTCTACAAAGTAATGTATAATATTTTTAGTATATCCTTATCTCACTGTTGTAACAATGCCTGATGTTTTATCTACCGAATCCATATACACAGACCTGAAGTTCTTCAAAAAAGTATATTTAGCTGAATCGTTTTTAAGCTAAGCCTTTAGTAGGAAGCACACACTGCACATATAAACACATATCGCTGTAAAGCCAATGACGTTCATTCACTACAACTACAGAACTAGACTTATTTATTTATATATTCTGTAGAAATAAACTACTTATGTTCGTTTTCAAATATTCGTAAAACTTGAGTTCCGGCCCAAATTCAAAGATACGAAACTAGAAAAACATATACTATATAGTTCTCTAGTCCGTTTTATATCTAAACATAAAATGCATCTGCTTGCCCCTTTAGTTTATACATACCCCTTTTCAAACCAAATGTACCAAATTACTCTAAGTGTCTAAATCACCTTAGATGAATTTTACATTACGCAAAATTATTATAATAACTTTAATTTTGGAAGTTCTACGCGCTCTTTCTTTTATTTTAGTTGAAACGGACTATTTCATTGCTTGCAT
>JAOBRD020530588.1:0-17108 GCA_027575215.2 Hydrozoanthus sils | reverse complement strand
AATACTCATTTTTGTAGAATGTCAATAAATAAATCGTAAGTTTTAGAATAAACATTTTCTTAGAAACCCAACCTGATAATAACTTTAATTTTGGAAGTTCTACGCGCTCTTTCTTTTATTTTAGTTGAAACGGACTATTTCATTGCTTGCATTTATTGTAAAAATTATCCAGTAGAATAAAAAAAGAATTCCTTTTCTAATAATTTAACAAAAAGCCTTTATTTTTTCGATAACAAACTACAGTTTCACGTTTTGACGTTCTCCGTGCAACAGGGTGGCCTCTATTGGATTGACTAGTACTTTCTTTAAATACTCATTTTTGTAGAATGTCAATAAATAAATCGTAAGTTTTAGAATAAACATTTTCTTAGAAACCCAACCTGATGCATTTAAACTTTTACGAAAATAATTTTGGAGTGCAGGTTCCTTTCATACATGCAAATATTCTTTGTAAAATTAGAGTTCTAAAAAAAAATGAAAATTCCAGATGGTGCTTAACAAATATATTTCTTAAACGTATTAAAGCAGAAAAAGGAAACAAAGTTTTCAAAAAATAGCTGTGAAAAAACTGGTATTTCTCAAAGACTCAGTTTTTCGCATGCGCGATCGACGTATTGAGAGAAAATGCTTGATCAACAAACAAACGCTTGGCTTTGAATAATATTTTTGTAAGCACATAAAAGCTGTTTTCATACTTATTACTCTTACACTTCTACGTGCTTCTACTCTTACACTTCGTGCTTGGCATGCCCCAATCAACCATAATCCGACGAATCGTTGCACGCAGCCAATGATACTCGTACATTTTGACAGCTAAGGGTTCATGTGATTTGGGTTGCATTTTCATAAAAAATATTTTTTCATCAACACAAAAGAAACGCATTGAATAAATAAAGTTTCTTTATATTTCTATCTACATAAAGAGAGAAAATGACAGTCTTGACAAAAACTAACACGATAAATGCTTACTAGTTGAAGCCTTTTTGCCCTTGTTGTCAATTATTTTGTAAAACAGTGGAACCCCGCCTTACGGCCACCTCGTCAATACGGCCACTTCGTTATAACGGTCACTTTATTTTGGTCCGCCGGTCGAATGGCCTTGTACTTGCTTATAAAAACAACCTACGGTCACCCCGTTATTACGGTCAGTTTTTTCTGGCCCGTAGGTGATAGAAAGATAGAAATTGCGAACCGACATATTTGAGCAAATTAAATTTAGCAACACAGCACCAACTTCAGGTCCAGAAAAAAATGTCATTTCAGACCGAAGCGACTCCCACAGAGCAACCTATGAGTATTGTTATTTATCACAACCGCAGCGCACACCAGTGATACAATACTACAGAAGCTGTTGTAGATCAATCCCTTAGGGCTATGCACTTTGTTTGTGACAGTGGGGTAACATCTTTAAACTCTTAACTTCAGAGCTATCAAGCTCTCAAACAAACCATATGTAATATAGATACTTTAACATATAGTGATATACGTAACAATAATCATAATAACTGTAACAAATAAAATAATAAGTGATTCTAACCTGCCTCTAAATGAGCAGAGAATTAGGCATTTTAATATGATGGACATCAGGGACCAACCCGTAATTTAATTGGTTTTGGAGAGGGCAAAGCCACACAGATGAAATCCAGTTTTAAATTTCAAAGCCAAAACATCTCCTTCGAACATCAGCGGTGAGCACTCGATTACAAATTTGATTTAATAGTAATCATGAATCGCGGAAGAATTACAAATAAACTAACTCATTCTTACTGGAAAGAAAAAGTCTCTGAACTTTTTCGAAGTCGAAGAATTAAATTAGCCTGAAACGACATTTTAAAAACACCGCACATCCAGCGGTGTTTAGGAATTTGAAGGCACATACGTGAATGATGTCATCCAACCAGAAAACACGCTAACTTCAAACATACCACTATAATCTCTATGTAAAAATAACCGCTACAGCTTGTCTATAAGCGACGAAAATCCACTCCGTTTTATATTCTTATCAGTGTAAAGAAATTGTAGTTCAAATATAGTATATAAGATAACGTTCATTCTAAAGATCATATGTCATCTGCGGCCTTGTGGTTATCTGTTTACTCTTAGGAGAGTCTTGTATGTCACTGGGGTAAAAAAATGTGCAACATAAGCAAATTATGACAGCAGCAAAGTGTTTCATTGGATACAAAAACACAGGAAGAAATGCGGTTTCCTGGTTAATGAAACTCATATCAATAGGCACCGTTTCCTGTTTCCATTTCCCTTCGGGTCAGATTGCGTATGCCTTATCATAGCTAACTTAATGAAATTTGAAAGTAGTTTCGAGCTTGTTATTTTTTCAACGTAGACAAATTGGACGTGTCAGATAAAGGATTTACAGAATGAGAATATAAGCAGAGCTGTATCTTTGAAGGATTTACTTCACTTGTTTTAAAATTTGGCAAACAATATTGAAGTTTTCGAAATTTGCATTCTAAAGATCAGTGAACAGATTATGCCGAGTGGTGTTGGAGAGAACACTAGCTGTGGTCATTCGTAAATACAAAATATCACTGATTTCCTGTACTTACATGTGTTTTCTGTCTCGCAAGACAGACAGATGCCAACTTCATTAGAATAACTATGGGCTTAAATCCTTTGTCAGCTTGGGTCAAGTTGAGTGGGCAAGATAAAATAACCGTACATTTGCTACTAACTCTAATAATTCAAATATTTACCTCAGTTCTATAACTTCTAGAAGCTACTTTCATACTTTGGCTGGTTAATTTTTTCTAAAGACTTTATAGAAAGACTTTTTTTCTGATTCGATTCATCCCGGATGAGCCGCTTCTGTCATGTTTTATCTCACAAATAACTTCGCTGTTAAGCAAGAAAGCTGTTTACCTTGTTAATGGAAGTATATTGCGAAACATTCCACTCGCTTAAAAAGAACTGGAGAAATGAGTCTACCTGAAACCTGTTCTATTCAACCGTCAGTGTATTAGGAGCCCAGTGTAATTGTAGGAGAGCGTATGTGCCAAATACTTGTCACATTTAAAAATGTCATTAGTTAAAGGTGGCTGTTTAAGAATTCAATCCAACACATTAAAATTAAAGAACAATCACAAAATAAATTAGAGCTCACGGACTCGAATAAAAGAACATTTAAGTTTCATGTTGAAATTCTACATTAACTTGGACTAAATATATTTGGCAGCTGATATTCGGCTGGAATTTGTTATAAACACTCGACGCTGAACAGTTACTTTGTAATATCTACAAAGTTTCCTTTCCGATCAACGTCAGATGCTGAAGCACAAGAATTGGTTCCAAGACTCCCGTTAGTAAGACAAGGTACTAAAATTTTGCGAGTTTTGATAGGGTTCGTGACCATGAAAACTCCCGACTCAAAACCACCAATATAGTTCCCACGACTGCACAGCTTCTGTTCCTGACCATAAAGCCAAATTGTTTACTTTGAAAAGCGAGATGCACTCACCTGTGTAGTTGATCCCAACTTGAAGGTTTTCTTTATCGTTTCCACTGTGCCAGCACGAGCTTCCAACCGCTCCTACCTTGAGTTAAACTCAAAAGACAACCGTTGAGAACCATGCTAATCTCGACTAAAGCTGATACATCGAACCTTCAAACGCCTCTGATCTATAGCATGATCGGCGGCCAAAGTAAAGTGGTATTGATTGACAAGTGCGGAAACTCTTATTTAATAAACTATGCAAGCGATTTTGTCATCACTCAAACGTAAACGAAACGGATGAACTGAGAGTTTGGGAGCTGCATATAGTATTTAATCCCCGGCGGCAACAAAAAAAAATTCTTAAAAATAGTTAGAAGAATTAAAATAGATGAATTTAACAAGTTTAAAGCATATTGGTGAGCTTATCTGTGTATGTATAAAACCAAATTGCGTTTCCATAAGACTGGTGTCATTTTCTATAGTTTCGATGTTTTAAATACAAGCCACTAGTACGGCACTGCGCCGTCCCGTATAACGTAAAATAACAACTACTAAATACTATACTTGTTATATATGCGTTTTTGCAAACACCACTGACCTATAGCCTTTCCCTTTCATAACATTTACGTTGTTATTTTTATCATTATCGTTGTTGTAATTATCAATATGCCAAATTTTGATTCTTTAACTTTTATAAATCACGAACCTTTTCTTATTCCTTCGTATTTCTTTTTTTTTTTTTGGTCTTCTATTACTCTCACTCGCATATGCATTCTCACCTTTACTCTTGCTTGTTTTTTTTCCTCATTTTTTTCGTCGTTTTTTTTTTCATTTTCCTTTTCTTGATATTCTTCCTCATCTTGATCTTCTCTCTCCTTCTTCTTCGCACCTGTCTTTTTTCAATTATTCTATTCTTTTTCTCCAGTCTCTTTCAACTAGTCTTCCTATTCCTTGAAGTTGAATTAATTCATCGTAATTTTTATTCCTATCCTTCCTCGGCTTCATTTGCCCCTTCCTCTCCCGTTTCCTCTCCTTCCGTTCGTCCTATACTCTTTGTCAAACTCTTCTTTTTAGCCTTAATCACGTACTCATTCTCTACTCTTACACTCATAAAACTTTCATTAGTTTTTCAACTTTTATTAACTGAAATTCACGTTGTAGCAATGAATGTAAGCAAGCTTACCTATAAATCTTTTTATGTCTTCCTGTGTGATTGCAAATCTGACTAAAACTATTTTAACATATCTAGGGCTCTAACAGGAAAAGGGACTACTCAATTGTTTGGCAAAATCTAGCCGATCGAGAGTTATTGCGCGTGCAACATTTAAAATCCCCGTAAGGCTCAACGCTGGGAATTCTTAAATCCCATTAAATAGACAAACTAACCTGCAAAGTGTTTGGAAACTAAAATTAGCTAATTAATCAGAATTAAGACTTTCAAGACATGACTGAAACTTGATCAAAAAGCTGAATTAGCTTTAGTTTCGCTCTAACTTCAAGCTATATTTCTACGCTTGTTTCATTTTTTTTTCACTGATCACACACTCATCATAGCTACCGGTAGCACTTCAAATTCAATTCATATGATAGACTAGAGAGATTGAATCGAGAAAAAATAGTGCCCACACGAAATGCCGTAAGCCGAGTTTTGTCAGGCCCGTATTATCAGTGCTGTGTGTGTTTTTTTTTTAATATAGTTTCTTCGAAAATATTGCTAAATTCTTAATTCACCCTTTAATTAATCCAATCCATTGACAGAGGCACGCTTGAAGAAGTTGGATTCACTTTTTGAAACATTCGATTCCTGTTAGTTCCACGAGACCCTTTTTCTGTTATTTGTCTACCTATTGTAGCAACGTGCTTTGGGCTTACTTTATTTCTCAGTAAAGGTTTTTTACAGTAGGGGGAAACCAACCAGCCGGCTCCGCTTCGGTTTCGGCCGACAAAAGGCCAACATCAACTTTAGCCTCAGCCAAGCGGGACGGTCCTTACTCCACAAGAGCAGAGTCGAAAGCTGCTAATCTTTAAGTCACGGTTTCCTTTATCATTTGCAAACAAAAGAACTTACAACAAAAGGTTACCGCGTGCTCCGACAAAAGATCTAAGGAACAATGCGTTTTGCAACGTGACAATATACATGTAAGTTTCAACGACCTTGATTTTTCGACGGACCTGCTGCTTCTATCTAGTTATTCCACAATACATGAATTCCCTCTTGACTACTTCTGTGTGTTTTCTACCATTAAAATGATTGAAGATTCAAGAGCATTAGTTGAAGAAATTATTGATTCACAAGTTGAAAGCTCAGAAAAAATTCTGAGTCACTGATGGGAATCGAACCCGCAACCCTCTACTGAGCCCCATGTATTAATATGAGTGTCTGTAGCTCAGTGGGAAGAGCATCTGACCGGTAATCATAGGGCTGCGGGTTCGATTCCCGTCAGTGACTCAGAATCTTTTCTAAGCTTTCAACTTGTGAATCAATAGTTTACTCAAATATATATCGAAGTTCCAGTACCATTGTTCAAGAGCAGTCATTTCTAAGACAATTTGTCTTTGCTTAATTTCCAGTCTGCTTGACTTCAGATCCAAGGAGTCTATAGTTCTTGTCTAGTGCTGCCGAGGACTCATTTTAATCTTGGGAACAAATCATGCAAGGACTGAAATGAAATTGAAATGACAGTTAAGAAGTAATGCGGAAACCTCCGTTTTCTACCGCGAAAGCAGGGGAGCTGAACTCGATCCCAAACAACATCGACAGGTTTTACTTCCTGATAGTTTAAAGCCAAAGTTTATCCATGCCAAGTTTTGATTCAAAATGTCGGGTGACGGTTTGCCAATCTTTGAAACTCAATCCAAGTTTAATGACGCCTATCACAGCAAACGAGCCTCAACAGAAAAAAAAAACAAGAACAAACAGCTGCTTTACGAGTTTGGACGAAACTCAGCCGAGCGAGTTGCTAGAGGAAGCTCGAGGAAAAGATTTATAATAAACGGCCACAACTCAAGTTTTAAAAAGTTTAAAGGCAAGTTGAATGTAGATAATGAACCTGAAAATTCCCTAACAATATTCTACTGAATTATCATAACATATTCCGGCAATATGAGTAGTCGCTGCTCGGTTACAACTCGCGATCGCGAGCCTTGGACCAGCTATACATCAGTGCAGCAATCTGTTTCCTTGAGCGGTGAATACACCTGCAGCAAACAAGCTTCAGATGAATAAAATTTTAAATTAGACGAGTATTAACCAGGGTTAATTACGCATATTGCGACTTTGAAAACGTTCTAAGAATGTGAGCTTCCGGCTACCAGACTATAGCCTTTAACGAACTAAAATGAAATCTAAAAGCGATAAAACTATAATATGAGTAAGGCGATGTGTAAACTAATGAATTATAATTAAAATGAAAATAAAAGGATATAAGCTGAAAGCCAATAAAAATGCTAATGGTTTAAAATGATTGAATATTTCCAGGACTCTAATGTTTTTTTTTCTGACACGTTGATTTCCTTTATCAATAACACGCGCGTTGTTCAATTCAATAGAATAGATATTTGGCCGGGCATGATTGGCAATATTGGAGCCTTAATGTTACGCAATTTTCGCCCTTTCAGATGACTCAGCAAAACCATACAAACCAGGTAGATCAGAGCAACATGTGTTCTGCAAAAGAATGCCTCAAAGGAAGAGAAGTTTAACTTTGTCAATATGTTTATTGGCTGCTCCTTAGGATTTATGTCGGCGGCCCAGTGGCCGAACAATTAGCGTGTTTGACTCGTAATCCTAGGCTCGCGAGTTCGAGCCCCTCTCAGACCGCTGTGCTGTGTCCTTGAACAAGACACTTTACCTGACTTTGTTCCAGTCGGCTCAGTTGTATAAAAGAGAACTAGTTTTGTTGGGCCTAGTTGCTCAAAAGACGATTAGCCCTAATCCAGGCATAATTACCATGACAACCAATAGGTTTTGCTGGGAGTTAACCCTGGTTCAAAGTTAATCGGCTTTCGACCAACCGGTCCCAGGGGGCTAACCTGCGATAGATTAGCGTCCTGTCCATGGGGATATCGATTCAAAGACTCTCATCCGCTTAACCGCCACAGAAACCGGAGATAAACGACTGTGAGCCACTTAGACTCGAGAAAGGATTTGGCTTGCTATAGGATTTGTGCCTATTGCGATCGGACTCTTTGGGGTGGGGGTAGGGGTGAGGTAAGTTCCCTCTATTCGTATGGTGAGAGTGTTCGTCGTATCTTTTAGGCCGGGGTCAAAATTGGCTATTTGAAATTTTTCAGGGATTTCAGAAAAAAAATCAAAGAACGTTATCATGTAGAAAACTGTATTCTTGGGGGTAGGGGGAGGGCGGGGGGCGGATGCAAAAGTAAACGATCATGCTTTCCAGCAGCTTTCTCTTGCCGTTTTCAAAATTGATGCTAAGATCAGTTTTCCTGCGCATACCCGACGACCTTCCTTATCCTCAGTTTACCCCAAAGTACAACTCGGGGGTTCGATTATTTGTTCTAACTTCGGTTTTGTACCTTGTGTTTGTTCTGTCTGCTCTCGAGTTCTCTCAAACGCACCTCTGCATTAACCAGCATTCAATTAACACGTCGACAGCTGTGTTTTAATTTCTTAGGTTGTTTGTTATCATCACATTTTTCACATGTCATATGAATTAAAAAAAATTTTTTTTTGAGTCCGTCCCGGAAACACTTTATTTTTTGCAAAAGAAAGTCGAGCCTAATATTTACTTAAAATATTCATGCTTGTTTGGGAGAGGGCGAAATTAAAAATGAAAACTTTAAACAGCTATCGATTGATGAAGGCATGACGCCATCCCATTTCAAAAAGAAACCAATGAGCTCTGTAACTTTTTTTTGTTGTTGCCGGAAAACTCGGCTGAAGATTTAATGCAATAAAACGGATTTCCCGGGTTATGTACTTTTTTATAAACTCGAACAGAAACATTTAGGAATGATGATTTCGGCCCGGCCAACGGTAACGTTCCCCAAGGGTTCATAAACAATTTCATGGACATGGAAAAAGCGTTTTGCTGCTTTTCTGAAATAACAAACAAATATGATAAATAACAGAAACGCGCAAACTAATCTCAACATCTAAATTCTTCTTACATGTACGACACACGTTATATCGTGATCACAAAGCGTGAAATTACTACCTGAGCTACGCAAACGCCAACAGTCATATCAGTTCCTGAAGGAATTAATACAAAGAATGCTAACTCAAGAGCTCGGTTAATCTTTTTTTTTTTAAGGCCTTCAAGTCGGGACCCGAAAAAAAACGAGAGAAGCTGGTCTCGAGACACCTTTGAATTACCTCGTGTTCGGGAGAAAAACAAATAATTTGCTAAACTTTTTCTGGACGTTTTGGATATTGTACATCCCGCGAGAACATGCCGTCCAGCTTTACGCGCTGCTTTCTGTAACAGTAGAACGTAATGTGCCAAGGATCTGAATCTGGATTGGGACTGTGTTACGGATGCTTGCATACAGATGGCTGAATCTGATAACCCATTGCCATTGAAACCACGTCGCTGCTCCCTGGCGAAGCTGTGCTGAACTCGGCTATTATGCCTATGGTATAGCTTTTTCAAAAGTTATTGGTAGTAGTATTTTTCCTCGATTCGCTACAGTTCAAATTTCAAGCTTTGTACTCATAAGACGGCAGATGACGTGTAAAGTACATGTAAGGGGAATTTGGATGTTGATATTACGTTACGCGTCTCTTTGCTTTTTCGTATTTGTTTGCTTGTTATTTTATAAAAGCAATAAAACGGGGCGCATTTTCCGTGCCCCTGTAGGTTTTTTAATGTTCCCCCAAGGTAAAAAACTGGATATTTGCAAACAACAAATATGGCAGCTGATACAGTGCTGTGGGACACTTTGAAAAGCGTTTGTAAATGCTCTTTTATACACAACTCACGCTCTCCAGCTCGACCAATCAGTGCGCCATCGAGGTTCACTGGTTTTGTTTTATAAAATTGTTTAACTGACTCAGTCAAGATCAACAGAAACTATCTAATTAATTGTACTGTTTTTTTCTTATCGTTGAATTAATTTCTTTAATAAAAACCTTACTGAATGATCTTATGTTTGCCATTCTTATTTCAAAAATGACCCGAATCATTACAAAAATCTCACACCAAAAGGAAGAAAACCAAAAACGGTTCAGAACCGTCAATGGACAACAGATGCCTCGCAAATCCCACAATCTTTACCTTAGGGCAGAACCAGTGTCGGTTTTGAGAAAAAAATGAGTGCTGAGTAAGCATTGGCAAGTAGTTCCAATAAAACATACCACGAGAACAATTACAAAGGGCCCGTTCTGTTCACATGGAGGTGAGGCATCACAGGGTGATGAAGTACCCCGTCTGACCGTAAAAAAGAATAAACCTTGTTTATAACTACATGAAATTTTTGTGACCTTGGGGAGGTGTTGAAGTTATTCTTTTTCTGTTCTGAATGGTTTCTTTGTTTCTCCTGTCAACGTTGTCCACGAAGTTATCATTTTATCCCCAATTTGATATTCTAACTCCAAGGCGATCGACGACGAAAGTTGATCTTCTGTATAGGCAAATTCGACAATTATTTTTTCTTCCAATTCATTGTGTGGGTTGGTTACTTCAGATTTCAAGTTTTAACATATTAAATCAAAGCAAAAGAAAAATTGTATGACCAGCCAAGTTGCCCCACACTCTGGCCCGGTGGTATCACATCTCAATGTAAACCGGCTAAAGCGCTGCATGATTCTACCCATTATCATGTAATTTGAAACCCGAATAGGGATTGTTTTGTATAATTCTTTTTATTTTAGCGCATGCTCAGTTTCTGTACACAAATAGAAATATTATATTTCTCATTCACACAGAAACTGAACTTTAAGACGAAATGGACGAGAGAGCTTACGCTTACATCAACTCGTCAATGTTTGACAGTATTGCAGCACAAGCCCGTGCAAATCGTATTTCAAACAACTTGGAGACCAGTATGGTTGTTATGGACTCCCCGAACCCCTTATACCAATACAGCTCCTCTCGACCCTCCTCGAAGGAACTTTACAGCACAATTCCAGAGTTACAGACCTATATCAACAAGAAGCCGGTTACACACCGACGAATAAGTAAAAAGGATCATTGTTTGAATCGACTGGTGTTATTCCTCGTAATGGTTGTATCTATGACATCGTTGATAATGGTTGCACTAATACTGCTTCGGAAGGTTGGACCAGACTGTACTTGCCAAACAACAGGTGATTTTATGATGCAAATTACGAGTTACTGGTTACTTTTTATCTTTGATTCGATTGTTTTTAAGAACTCTCCCTAAACCTCAATTACCTACAAACCGATTTCAAAGAACGTGTTCCATAATGTTTGGCACGCTTCAGTTTTCTTAGGCAAGGGGACGTTTTTCAAAGTTAGCAAAACAATCATGGCATTTAAGCTAAGATTGGAAGATTAATTTGGTAATCTAAAAATATTTGAGATAACATTCTAACGAGAAGTTATTTCATCCTTTCTGCTTTTGAGACATACTTCTGTTTTCAGATGTTGTCGAAGCAAGATTGAAATAGGTAATACACTAGACACAAAATAGATATTCCGTGCGCGCTGATTTAAATTATCTCGACATAATTTATAGATGGAACGTCACAATTTTCTCTAAGAGGTCAATATTTGTTTTTATTGAAATTGCTTTAAAAGCTCTGAGAGCTCTTTGTTTGGTTAAAAAATAAACAAAACAAGCTAAGAAGTATTTTTTTTTAAGTAGCAACTCTAAACAACTAAAACCAGTGTTCCCTCGTAATGCCCGATGATAGAACCGCAAATACGTGTACCTTATCTCGTGAGTAGAAAAAAGCGAACGGAAAAGCCATATAGTAAAAACACGAAATCTAAATAATGTCACATTTATAAGAAGGGTTGTCAACTTTCAAAAAAAACACCGGGAAAACTAAAAGAGAGCTCAAAAGGCAGCACTTAAAATATCTTGATAGCTTTGAAAGCCGTAAACTTGTAAATGCTTTTTTTTAACAAGCTAACCATTTTACATCATACCTTGCTGGTCGAAAGGGTCAAGTTAATCTTATATTATACGTGATAAAAGCAACATTTGATGAAAGATAGTTATCATAGGATCAAAAAGATAATTTCTCAATCAATCGTCTAGGAACAGTTAGTAGGCTGCTCTTTTTGTATATGCTTTTGGCTAAGAGCCGAAAAAAGACAGTACCTGTTTTTTGTTACAATACAAACCCCTCGAGTGAGGCCTTGCCACCGAAAATGGGGAAGTAAGCTTGAAGTTTCACCAATCTATAGCATTAACAAAGAACCCCATTAATAAACCCTCAAAATTAAGGGGAGAGAAAAAATCGCTGATCTCAGCTATTGGGATTCGATCCCGCTACCTACGAAACAGATCTGTAGACATTGCTCCAAATAATTTGTACGTTGCTTCATTCTGATCTGTTTAATAACATGTCAATAACTTTAAAGAACATCATGACAATGCACTGTGCAACCTTTGCCAAACGGACGATCAAAGTCTAAACATGGAGGCGTTTCACTTTACGATACTAAGAAAACACCCTTCTATAAAACGAACAAATGAATGATTATGCGCCCGCATAAAGCGGCTTTTATGTACATGTTAAACTTTGAACTTCGACAAACAAATCTTAAATGATGTTTGAGCTGTCTTCCCTAAAATTAAAATATTTTAGCTATTTTATTTTTACCATAATTTTCTAAAGATTTTGAAGTAAAGAATGAGGGCTTGTGCATTGACATCGAAAACATTGAAGCCAATTCTTCAGTAAATAAATTATATCAGAAACAATTTAGCGAAAAAATGATATAAGGAAGCATTTCGTGACATTGAATTGAACAGATATCGATTAAATTGTCAAAGGCGTTATGACATGTAGATTTATGAAACACCATTTCCCATCCCATCTTAAAAAAACAATCAAATTTAAGCACTTTTCAAAAAGTTAATTTTAAGTGATAACTTTAGGTCAACGAAAAAAGTCTTCTAAATTAAATCTTACATAAGTTCAATTTTCAAAAAAATGCTTTCATATAAAAATAGTCTTCTTCCATGACCCATTCACGTTTTCTTTTATTTGTTGACAAATATGGGCTTCACCTGTATGATTGTACTTACCCAGAACTTTCATTATTCATATAAAGAACACATTTAACACGCCTATATGTAACAGACTTGGTGAAACCAAACCTGATGGGCTATTTTCCCAAACTTTGTGAGATATCAATATTGATCAACCTTGGCCTTAGTCCTTATTGAACTATAATACAAACCGACTTACTTATATTTACCTACTTACTTACTTTCATACTTACTTACTTGCTTACCTACTTACTGATTTACTTACTCGCTTACTTGCTTACTTATTAACTTATTAACTTACTAATTACGTTCTTGTTAACTTACTTACCTACTCACAAGTTTATTAACTTACATATTTATCAGCTTACTTATTTACTTACTTACTTACGCGCTTCTCAGGTATGGACAAGACTTTGCAAGTCCTTCTCTGAAGATGGCCACCAAACGTAGCTCCTAGCAAGTACCTTCATTCGAAAAATCCCGGGTAGGCCTGGTGTAGTTCTGCAAGAACTAGCTTCCGTCCCTTGGGTGGTATAACTACTCTTGCACGCCACAACACACATCCATCATGTACACTGAGTTCTTCACTCTTTAACTTATATGGTATCAACTCTGGATCATCAATACCTTGTGGCCAGCCAAGCAATAAATACTCCTTAACATTGGCAAGGACTGGGTCGCGCTGGGCTGCAGTGAGCGGAAAACTTTCCATTTCGCTAACGAGGAACACATTCTCTTCTGCTTCGACCTTGGTTGTCACTGGCAATGGAAGTCAGTTCAGCGAGTCAGCGTTGCTATGGCTGGGACCTGATTTGTACACAATGTCGTACTCATAGCCACGTAAGGTCACTGCCCGTCTCTGAACTCTCGGCGATGCGGTTGTCGGTACAAGCGTCTTCCCACTAAATAGTGAAACTAGAGGTTTGTGATCAGTTGCAATGGTGAAATGCCTTCCATACAAGTACTTATGAAATTTCTTGAGGCCAACTATCACGCTTACCCCATCTTTGTCTAACTGCGGGTAGTTTCTTTCTGCTGAGTTGAGCGTTCTGGATGCAAAGGCAATGGGCTTGTCTGTGTTGTCTTTCAACCGATGGGAGAGGACAGCTCCAACTCCGTATGGAGATGCATCACACTGTAGAACTAACGACTCTTTTGGGTTGTAATGCACCAGGACATCTGCCTCCTTGATCAATCGCTTGGAAGTCTCAAAGCACTTCTGCTCTGCGTCACCCCATTTCCATGGTGACCATTTCCGCAATAACCTGTGGAAGGGGGCTAGTGCTGTGGAAAGATTTGGAATTCGATTATAATAATTCAATAACCCTAAGTAGGATTTTAGTTCAGTCACATTCTGTGGAGTTCTTGTTTCTACTAAGGCTTGAATCTTATCATTGACTGAATGGATGCCCTGCGCGTCAAAACGATGGCCCAAGTACACAACTTCATTTGCTAAAAATATGCACTTAGCTTCCTTGGGTCTCAGACCAGACTCTTTTAGCCTGGTTAGAACTAATTCTAGTGTCTCTAAGTGTTCTATGTCTCTAGCAACTGTCAGAATGATGTAATCCATGTATACAGCTACCCCTGGGATGTCTCGTAAGGCGCTAATGCGCTGAAAAATAGCATGCAGGAGCAGATGAAACCCCAAAAGGCAGTCTGGTATATAAGTAAACAAACCTCGGTGGGTGTTTATGGCAACATACTTAGACGATTCTTTATCTAACTCAAACTGCTGATATTTGCATGACTCAAGCCGAGCTTCGAGAACTTTTTGCCACCTGCTGGCTTTGCTGAGATAACTTCTAGGGTTGGTAGGGTGTTTGTTCCAATGTAGAAAGTTGGCTAATGGTTACTTTAAAATCACCATACAATCTCACGCTGTTGTCGGGCTTCAAAACTGGAACAAGAGGAACTGCCCAATCTGAAAACTTAACTGGTTTTATGATACCTTCTGCCACAACCCTATCGATCTTTTTCTCTACTTTCCCTTTCAGGTGGGAGTTCCTTAGAATTCCCAATGTGATAGGTGGAGTAAAAGGGCAAGGCATTATCTTCGTCATCACTATTATCTTGCAGAAATTACAAGCCGGTTTTTTCTGCCTACAGACTGTTTTTATGTGCCCTTTCTTTTTGCAATTGAAACATGTTTCATGCTTATACTGCATGTATTCGCGTCATGTTTAGACGAACCACATCTAAAACATTTCTTACCTTAAGAGCCTTGCTTGTGAGTGAATTTTTTTTTCTGTTCTGGCTTACCAGTATTGTAATGTTTTCCTTTCGACGCGACGACTTTGTTGACTCTCCCCTCTCCTTAACTTACAGGGTTTTTCATCTCATTTAAATTCTGGTTTGTGGTTTCCATCGCCACAGCGAGTTCAAGGGCCTTTTCAAAGGTTAATCCCGTTTCCTGAAGACGTTTTCGCTGAATTCGCTCGTCGTTAACTCCTACAACCAGACGACCCCGAATCATGATGTTGAGAGCGGTCCAAATTTTACAGTCTTTGCTAATATCTCTCAAAGCCGCAACGAATTGAAGCACTATTTCGCCGGTTGGCGCGCTTGAGTGTAAAACTTGTATCTTTGAACGATTTTAGATGGTTTGGGCGTAACATGTTCTTGAACAAGGGCTACCAGCTCTTCAAACTTTAAATCTAACGGAGACCCGGGTTGACACAAACTTTTTATAAGCGCATACGTTTTTCTCCAACTGAAGCAAGCAGTATGGAATTTTTCCTTTTGTCATCATCAATTCCATTTGCCGCGAAATAATGTTCCATTACTTCAACATAATTCTGCCACGACTGCACCTGTGGGTTAAACTTGGCCAATGTTCCATAAATGACAGCCATAGTGATTAAACTTTATCCTCGTCACCAAATGTAATATATTTTAAACTCCATATAATCCCAGCTGTAATCTCCGAGCTCAACTAATTCACATACTACCTTTCGCAACTGCGAATTCCTTAGACAATTAACACGCCTTATTCCTTAGAGAAACTATTCTACTTTATGCATAAGCACGTGCAATCACGATCATGACAGGTCCCTAAGTGTGGGCTAGAGATGAGGGTTTGCATTGAGGCTTACGCACCTCTCCTCTTCCATGGGCATGATAGTGGAAATAAAAATAAAGCCAGCTCGAGTTTACCTTTTTTGTGGTATCTTGTGTGTATTTTGTAAATTCCAACATTTTGGTTTTGAAGCTTTTTGAGCTTTGACCTGTCACTTGTAATCACCAACTGACTCATACACATGCTTCTCTTTGCCAGAGGCTCGCGACACTCTTACCATCCAGGAGGACCTCGTCGTTTTAAAAGAAAATCTACATATGTACAGAAGAGGTTAAACAACTTGACGAGAGAGGTATGACTCTAATAATGAACAGACTGCATTGTGCCATCCCACTCATTTAAAATGGATTTCTTAATCAATCAGTAAACAGCCACGCTAAACGCATTTCCAATAAAAATTTAACGTTTCAATTACCATGACGTCATTGTGAATGCCGCGTCATTAGACAGATGATAGATTTTAAATGTCTACAAAATGCCATATTTTGTTCGATATTTAAGGGGGGTAGTTAACCCACACACAGTATAATTAAGAAATGAACGCCTAAAAAATCTTGATACGACGATAACCTAAGTCGCAATGCTGTTTAAATCAAATTTCAAGTTTAACTTCAGAAGACACAAGGGGAAGGAAAACACTATTGCAACTGTTCTTTGATTAATAACATATCTTTTGCAAGGCCGTCGGAAGGGGAAGAGAGCTGCAGCCTTCCCCCCCCAACCCCTCCAGCCTTCCCCCCCAACCCCTCCCCCAATAATTTCTTGTCATTCACTGTTTCCTTGTAAAAATAACGTTGACTGCGCCTGTTTTGAGCCTTCTATGCTGACGTCATCACGGGAAACCATGAATCTCGTCGTTTGCTTTTAAGGCGGGACTTAACCTAAACTTTCGTTGGACAGTGAGTAGGAAGTTGAAAAAGATATTTGAATAAGAAGAAATTTGAGTAAAACTGTTCCTCCATACAAGGGACTAGCAAAGCTTTGGTTTGAGAACGGTTTGGCGAACTTGCATCAAATATTAACTTCAAAATTGATTTTTAAACTTCCCAAAAAATCACCAAATTAAAAAAATATCTTTAAAATAATCAGTCTTCGAGAACAAAAAAACTCAAAATTCATTGAAAAATTCTTAAAATGATCAAGCTGACTCTCCTTCATCTCATCTGTGTTTTAAGCATAGGAATTTTGTAGATTCAAACCATGGACGTTTGCAACATTTTGGTGTCGACGGTTTGGCAGTTATGACACTCTTTGCTGTTGTTACCATGGAAACCAATTATTGGCGTTTCTTTGCTTTGGTTGCCATGTAAACCAATGAAGTGCCACATGGCTACGCTTAATTGGAAGTACACGTGACACTTATTACATATACCAAGTTTCAAGGCAATTGGTTGCTTACTTTTGATATTTAAAGGGGGGGGGGGGGGGGTT
>JAOBRD020530373.1:0-16840 GCA_027575215.2 Hydrozoanthus sils | reverse complement strand
CCCCATAAAACCGGGGAGAGCATTAACGTGAAATTTTACGAAATCTTTTTGTGCAAAATTATGTTTTGCAAGTTTTCCATAGGTCCACATATGGAAAACCGATGTAGTTTCACCTTACTCAAGCTTTGGCTTGATGAAGAGTAGCAAGACTTCTCGAAATATTATCAACAAACCTGCCCAAAAATGTTGTAAAAGATTTTCTCCTTGCATAATAATGTTACAGATGCTTTCGTAAAGACACGAACAAGAACAAATACATGGCGGCCAACTTGTGCACTGACTGTCATGCTCGTAACTCGACTTGTGCACTGTCACGCACGTAGCTCACTTCCATATTGGCCCTAAGCATGCACATGCGCACGCACACACAATCATCACGTTTACACGCACACGTACACGCAAATATACATTTTCATTTAAGGTCAGTGATGATCATACCTGGAAGAAGTGAATGAATAACGGCGCGGATTGTACGACCATGCGGGTTATCTGTTATATTTTTGTTTTGTCTTAGTCATAAAAATTTGGGGATGACGGTTATCTGCGGTGTGGGTTACAGTCCAGAAAGTACGCTACGTTGACTTCTCACTTACAAGCACTTACCGTAGGCGAACGAACAGCCATTTGCATCAGGCCAACAAATCGAACTTGTTGCATTAATATTCTTGCACGGTCCACCGGCAAAGTCGTTGCAAGTGTAACATTCGATAGATAAAGCGCCTGTAAAACAACACAATCAAAGTATTCATCTACAAATTAAATAAAAATTAATTTACTCTGTCAATGTATAGAAAGAAGGGTTGTGGACCTCGGGAGAATCAAAACTCATTCACAATAAGTGAAATCACGAAGAAATGGGTTGTTTTTTCGATGTTGAACTCTACAAGAACGACAGACAAAACCTGTGATGGTTATAGTTGTAGTTGCAATCCAGTCCTTTAAGTTGAAAACACAACTTACCAGAAACGAAAACAGCGATAACACAAATATTGATGAGCATTGCCGTTAAAGCCATGTTCATTTCTGTTTTTCAGTTCAAAAACAAAATGGGTTTAAACTGAATCTAGAAACACCTTTTTCGTTGCTTTCTGTTTTACTTCAGCGTCTCCAAAATATATGTTTAGAGAATGCGTTAACATTAACAAGTGAAAAAAGTAGGGTAATCAACACTTAAAAGGAATGTTTTTAGAGAACTATTTAGATCCTAAATCAATATCATTTGATTTATTTTTGTTTAATTATAGGAGATTTTAATGTAGATCTCTTAGTCAAGAAGGATTCCATAATCTGTGGACATCGTATGGGAAAATTCATATGTGGCGTTGTGGCGTTGAACAAATGATCTGAGTGACTCTAATGTTGAAGAGAGAGTAGCGGAATCCTCCTCCTTACCAGCTAGTGACATCGTTCAGCTTAACTGATTTTGATATTGATCGATGCAAACGTGCCTTGTGAGAGCAACTCTTTGCGCATTATACTACACACAAGTGTTTCTAGATTCAGTTATGATGTAAGTGAAGTACGTATGTAATTTTCAAAATTAAATCAATGTCATGCAATATGCTGCACTACATTGCGATATTCCAAGTAAATCTGCAAACACTGGTAGCCTACACCACTTGCTGTCAGAACAATTCCCTCGTCGACAAACGTAAAAATACAAAGACATCATTTTGTATCAGATCCCAGTGTTGCTTTTATATAACTGAAAACGACATAGGTTTTAGTATGAGATCTGATATATATTTACTTAAAATGACTTCGAAACGCTCTAGATAGAAGTTATATTGGTAACCAATCAATTTTTTTTATTTTGATTTGTTTATATGCATCTAAGGTATTTAATGAGTGACTTTAATTAATGACTCTCGAGAAAATAGGCAATGATAAATATTGTCCCATTATCGGAGATTTCAACGTTGAATCTTTGAAATCATGAAAATCTCGTAAGCATTCAGATAAATTCCTCAATACTCTGTCTCTGGGATCACATTTATTCCGCCTTGTATACTACTTCCCCGCCCTCTCAATCAGGTTGACAGATCATTCTGCGGTCGTCAACTGATGTTTTCTTGAACTCATTGTCCAAAGCACTTTATAACTAGTGGTAAAGTTTAGGGGTAGGCGCTTTTTCAAGCATGGGCGCTTGCTCGGTGAAATTTCCATAATAACAGCTTTCTAAATTGCTGCGCTACATAGTTCACTGAAAATGAAACACAAATGAACTTTACGCAATCACTCACTCTTTCAAAATCACAATCGCTATTGAACAACATGCAAAACTACCCGTCAAATAGTTTAGTTTTAAAGTGCCTATTACATTAAATACTTTGTTACTTCAGTAAATAGACCTTGCTAAACGAGGAATTGGGGTAAAAAAATTTTCTCGAAATCTTTCCTGGTCCTCGAGATATTAAAATTTCAGTAATGTTTTCAAGTGATGACGTCACGGCAGGTAAACTTTCAATTTTTTAAAATTTGTTGCAAATCCATAACCTTATAATTAAACAGGGACCCGCACTATAAAAGGGCCTTGGCCAGGCGCTCGTCACCTTCAGTTGTCACTCAACCACCGAAGAGATGACATGAAATAAACGGACTATTCATGTGTAAAATTGTTTCATGTAACATTGAACACAGAAGAACTAATTACTTCAGAATCATAAGTTCTTGTTGCTTTCTGCTTCAAACACAGAGAAATTATAACGAAACATAAAATATTGTAGTAGTAAGAGAAATGCAAGTGCTCATAGTACGCGAAGTTTCAACGAGACAGGCGTTATGCTAATGACCCAAAATTTATCGGAGGTGTGAGAACTTCGCAGAAAGAGGTACAAACTTTCTCTGAACTTTCGACAAAATTACTTATAAAACAAAAGACGAAACGAACTTCGCTTACGTTTCCTTTGCCACTACTTTGTATAAGAAATTATTACGAACATTTTAATTTTAGCTGTTATGAATTGCTTTTTTTCTATCGCTCAGACTCAGAGCGAAGTTGAATTGCTACTTGGTCCAAAATTTGAATTTTGAAAGGCGTCAGATGTGGAAGGAGCTTTCTCTTTTATAGCACGGGTCCTTGTTTAAAATTTAAGCCAAACTTTAACTAATGATGTATCTTGAGTTTTCTTTAGAGTACTTATTAATTTTCGTTGTCATTGTTCGTTTCGTTGGATTTGCCTGTACATGCAATGACGTCATCACTTGAAAACATCAAACGTCAAAATCTCGAGAACCATAAAAGATGTTTTCACCCTTACGCTTTATTTAGCAAGATCTATCCACTAAGATAATAAAACCCTTCATATCATAGGCACTTTAAGCACCATAAAGATAACACTGCTTTCAGAAATTAAGTTTTACCCCTTTTGCATCAAGTTTCAATATATTTTTTCGCCTTGACCATGTTTGATTTTGCACGATTTTACGGAAAAATATATTGGATCGGTCATCGATCGCGCACGTTTTCTGAAAAATCTTGAGCCCGCAGTCCTCTATACTGAGGTAGTTTAACTTTTTGCGTCATCTCTCTTGACAATGATGGCTATTCGACTAAATTAAAATGACTTATTGAATGATGAATGATATGCAGGCCGTAAATTGCGATGGAAATTTTTCTATTTATCCATCTTTTATATTTCAGTCAAATTACAAAGAAGTCTCTACATTCAGAGATAAACGTATGAAAACAATGAATAAGACATAACTTTTAGATGGCCAACCCCTCCCTCATCCCCCTCCAGTGTGTCTGATGATAAACAACCAACTACAGAATTGCTAAATGTGTCAAGTTACAAGTTAAACTTCAAATGTACAACAAAATAATCTTCAAACCAAAAAAAATGGTTGAGAGAGAGTTTTGATTTATGCCTTCGTACTTCAATTTTAAGTAATTGGTCCCAGCTGCAGGTAGATGTTTTATTTCCGTCAGATTACCAATCTTTGCAGGTGGTTACATTATATCGGACCCTGATCTGTTCCTCTGGTTCACCTTCTTCTTTATTCTTTTAAATAAGTGACTGTAATAAATGAATAATAGTAACCATACAACTACTTTTCATTTTAAAACAGTTATCCAATTTAAAAAATATAATATTGGCGGTTCGCTAACTGCCTACTGTTTCTTTTTTTCTTCAGTCGGAAAATTTATAAAAACTCATGAAAGTATCTCGTGCGATAGTCGTCAAAAAGGTATACAGTGGGTAAGGACTGAAAGATGAAGTTCTTAGTCTTGGTAAGTCCTTAGTAAGTGAAATCTCATTTCTTTGAAACAACTCAATCTAACGCCCTGCAATTGCTTTACTGTAATTGCGCGAGTTTCTAGTGATTTCAACGAAGCGAAAGAACACAAACACCTCATCGGTTAACACTTGTAAGTGTTAAAAATAGCCGTTTTCACATCAGATTGACGGACAAGTCGTCTGAGTGGGGAAACGAGACGAACACGATTCTCGACGAGAAAGTCGTCTGGGTTTGTCCGTCTGTTTGTTCGTCTTTTCAGACAATTGGGGTTAGGGTTAGGGTCAGGGTTAAGGTTAGATTTCTAGACGACTTGTTCGTATAGACAAGCAAATCGACTAAAGGCTGTCTTAAATTCACATCTGTTGAACAAAGAGTCTAAAAAGTTGTCCTTGAGTCAAGCTTAAGGAAGGAGAAATTGACACTAGCAAACGGCGACATTTATCTGTTTGTACGTCAGTTGTACGTGTGATGTGAATTTATGACGGCCACCTTAAGATGATTTGTTCGTCTCCCTTTCACACTAAGACGAATAAACTGTCGGACGACTCGTCCATCCTCTAACGTGAAAACGGATGATGTCATGAAGATCTTATATTTTAGTTCCTGTACTTGGTTTGGAATAGCGGGGTTCTCACTATGAACCAGTTGACAATTCAGTACAACGATAGACCAATTATAGGTATGTACTCAACACGGTAGGCTTAAATCTTTATTCTACCAAACCCAATTTCACCATAATCAATTTGGATTTAATTGGATAATCCATCTCCTGTACGGCTTCTGGAAAACAAATACAGAGATTGTTTACTTTGGTAAAGTTTAGTCCGTCCGTCACACTTCAACCAAGCGCATTGCTTGAGGTTGTATTTCGCCGTAACTTGGCCGCAGTCATCCACGATTGAGATAGGTGATCTCTAGCACGATATACCAACCACAAACTAAGCAGACCTCAAAAATAAAGTCATAAGAAATATTTTTTTTGATATTCTGCAACAATTTTTTTCTATGGTTGTCATTTACAGTGCGGTCTAGTTTTGAAAATTAGAACTTTAGGTCAGTGTAAGGCCCGGCTTAAACATTGCATTTCACATGTGTGGAATCTAATTCCATTTTGGGTCGAATCAAATTATTAATTTCGACATTTGATTTAGACGTCGAATTTAATTGTCGCATTTTATTCTCCAGCAAGTTTTAAAGCTTCGTTACCAGGTGTTATGGCTGATGGCAGATGGTATGGAGTATTTATTCTAATGCAGAGTTTAAGAGAACTCTCTTGGGTGTCTCGAGAATTTTTTTGCTTCATTTTAAATCGTGGAGAGACAAACATTGACTGATGAGCACATTTCGCCAGAAGATCGACTTGGCATCTGCCTTATCAGACTGGTGAGAAGTGACTACCACTATACGATTGCTGAAATGGTGGGAAGGGGAATGGTAACTGTGAGAAACACTATACATGACGTTTTAGAGGCTCTTGTCGATGAGTCGAGGAAGGAAAGTGTTTCGAGCCACATTCCAAGTTTCCAAGAAGAATATAAGCGGAAGATACTAGATATGGAAGAACTGTGGCAATTCCCTTGCTGTTGGGCAGCAGTAGATGGCTGCCACATACCAATGAAATGTCCACCTGGCGGTCTGGAGGCTTGCAAGGAATATCATAGTTTTAAAAACTTCTATTCCATCGTGTTGATGGGATTTTGGACTCCCATTACCGTTTTGTATGGAATGGTTGTGGATTTCCTGGTAACTCTCATGACGCCATAATTTTAAAGTCAACAGATTTCTGGCGCTCACTTCAAGATGATGATTTACTACCCAGTATGGGAAAAGATGTTGATGAAGTGACTATCTCACCACTAATAGTTGGGGATTCTGCTATTTCCCTGCAAACCTAGCTGATGAAGCCCTATACCAATGCTATATTGAACCCTCAACAGAGTTATTGTAATTACAGTTGGGCTCGCATGGTAACTGAAGGTGCATAGGGCAGCTCAAAGGAAGGTGGAGGGTTCAGTGTTGCGGGAATGTGAAAGCAATAAAGGAACATGGTTAGAAAGACCTGAAAATACTTATTTCTATTAATGTATTACAAAACCCAACTATATACAAGCCTTTTACATTCAAAGGAATTTATGTGATAATCATAACCAGAAGATCTTCGTTCTAGACGCCAAATTCACAGATTCAAAATTCCAAAATTTTAATTAAACAAATCTTCAAACACTTGCTGTAACTGTCTGAAATTGTTTCAAACAAAACAAACAACAAAATATTTGAGCTCAGAAGTACTTTATGAGTTTGTCTTTTGAACTCCTTTTTTCAATGTTTAGAAAAGCAAGTATTTACTCCTATATGTTTAAGTCATTTAACCGTCATCTTTTATTCTTGACATTTTAAAACTTTTGCAAAACAATTTTTTTTTGACTGGTAACCTTTAATTTTATTTTAACAAAGTCAGTTACACTACTGCAAATACATGATACAAGTTACAAAGTTCAGGTTACAAATTACATTTTCATTTCGGTTACAAATCAATTGCACATTTTAATCAATGTGTGATCACATTCAGAGAGGTAAAATTCTGACATGTTGTAATGAACCAAAGGTAAGAGAAACGGAGGAAGAAAAAAATCCAAACTGCCAAGCGGGAATCGAACCCACGACACCCCAATCATACAGGTGCTCTAACTACCAAACTACCGAGGGTTCGACTCCCGCCGGGGCAGTTTTGGGTTTTTTCTTTCCCGGTTTCTTCAAGTTATTGCAACATGTCAGAGTTTGACCTCTCTGAAAAACCGAACACTTGTACATGTTTTTTACTCTTTATAAAAACTGAACTGTTTTTGTTTCACTGAGTACATTTGTCCTACTGTTCAGTTGCCCAGGGTGTTAAGAGGTAGGAGGTGTGTTGTTGGAGATAAAAAGTGTTCACTGACACTGTTTTATATTACATGGACTGCTGCCGACGGCGCAGTGGCGGAGCGGTTAGCATGTCCGAATCGTAATCCTAGGGCCTGGAGTGGACCACTGTGTTGTACGTGTGTCCTTGAGCGAGACTCTTTATCCAATTGTTCCAGTCGACTCAGCTGTATAAATGAGTACCAGCTTCTGTTCGGGGATAACCTGCGAATATGATAGGGGAACAGCCAATAAAATGGCACTAAGGCTTAACGGGTCAAAAGGAACTTAAGCTTGCAATGAGTTTGAGTCTGTGTTAGTTGTTCGGCCTTGTAGAGCCTCGTGATTGTCAGCCTGGTATAGCTAGCAAACAGACTCGATTTCCCCCAGAAAGATATAAACGGAACTGTAAGCGTTGTACTTGGGGGATCTGGTTAGTGTTAGCAGCCGTAGATCGAAACATTCAGGCTCAAAGGAACGCGAGAAATTAAAAACGATTCTGGGTATGAAGTTACAGCTGGGCGTGTCAAAGCAAGTGAAACGGCGACTGACTGTTCTTCTTAAGAGCAGCAACTTAAATGTGAAATATTGTAGAGCTTTAACACACGAGGGAATCCTCCACTGTATACATTCTTGTTTTCAAGTAAAACTTTGTTAAGTCTGTGTCCATTTCAGCAGCTCAAATTTGACAATCCTTTACATGACCTAACGCCAAGAAATTTAGTTTCATCAACTCTAGTTTTTGAATCAGTTGTAGTGCCAGACCCCCTCTCGTTCATTGCTATTATATTCATCGAGATTGGAGACTGGCGATGCAACCAAAACAAGTCACATTTCAAAATGGCGACGCGGGGAGTTAATTCAAACCGTAAATAATCAAACAAATTGCTTGGCGTTAGATTAATGTACCGGACTATCAAATTTGAGTTGGTGCGCGACAATGGCGACGTGCGGGAAATTCAAACCGTAGAAATGATCAAACAAATTGCTTGGCGTTAGATTAATGTACCGGGCTATCAAATTTGAGTTGGCGCGCGACAATGGCGACGTGCGGGAAATTCAAACCGTAGAAGTAATCAAACAAATTGCTTGGCGTTAGATTAATGTACCGGACTATCAAGTTTCAGCAGTTGATATGGACACAGACATGATAAAAGTTTTATTTGAGACCGAGAATGCTATAGAGTAGAGTATTCCTTTAGGTATTTTGATTTCCATCTATCCAGGTATTGTGGCTGAACGCACCGACAAACGGTGGCAGTTTCACAAGATGGGCAATTATTACATCTCTACTTCTTATGTTAAGATGGTTGAGTCGGCGGGAGGGAGAGTAGTTCCTATTCTGTATCCTTTTCAGCTGCTGATATAAAAAAAAATTATTTAAAACTAAAAAGTTACAGTCAATCTAACAAGTGTATGCTAAGACTCTTCTCGAACTAAGAAAATTGATAAAGCAAGTAAGTCTGTTTGTGTTTATTTTAAAATTCTATTATTTATCATTTATCTTCCACGACGAATATCGTCCTACAGTTTGCTTTGTGTTGTTATTTCTTAACTATTTAACTTTTTGTTTCTTGTCAAATAAATACTAAAAGCGTAATAATGATAATAAACTATCTTAATGACCGAGTGCGAGGTCTGTCCGGGAAAATATTTGCCCGAGGTCTTTCAGCGTACAGACCTAACGTAGCGAGTTTTGTGCGAAAGACCGAGGGCAAATATTTTTACGGACAGACCCAGCAAACGAGATTATTAAGATATTTATTACATGGCTTCGGTTTTAGATAAGTACAAGAGAACAAAATTTATCTTTGGGCGCTCGCATTAGCGCCGAGAAATCAGTCTCACCGGTTTTTGCCCAATCAGCGCACAGGAATGGGTTATTGGCCCTAGAATATGACTTGAAATGTAATAATAATTAGTAATAACTTTATTTGTAAGGGTAGCATACAGGAGCCAAAACAGAAAACCAGTGGTCTTTGAAAGAAAAAAATTGCAGTTTCATAATGGGATTTTTGCCTACCGAAAATATTTACCTCACTATCTGCCTATTTACATTCGAAGTTTACACTTTCTTTATAAAAAAGTGAAAGAATGAGATCTGGCTGAAAACTAAAGATAGCGAAGTTTATACTTAATACTCTAAAACAAAGTGGAAGAATGAGATCTGACTGAAAACTAAAGATAGCGAAACCATAAAATCAGATTAAAAAAGTATTAAAATCAGGAATCAAAAAATTGTTTTAAACATTGGAAGACAATCATTTATATTGTAGCAAGTTCTGGGTGATTTTAATGCTTGAGTTGAATTTAACCCTTTAAGTGTCATGTCCTTAACGTTTCCTTCAGACCAAATGCAACAAACGCTCATCTGCAAAACATATTCTCTTCAATAAACGGGTGAGAGTAGATTTCCTTGTTATTGTTCTATTACAGATTCAGCAAATAACACAACACCTTGATTTGGCAAAAGCTTTCTGTTATACAAGTTGTCGTTCCTGAAGGTATATGTAAAACGTGTTGTGGAACGGGGCGACAAACGTACAGACCTCATCTCCTTTGAATGTCACAAAAGCAAAAGAAAAGACAAAATTTGGGTGAGCCAGCCGAAAATCTGGCTAATCAAATGCTCTGATGTGCAAAACGATACCCACATTTTCTTCTTCTTGTCGTTGTTGCGACATTTAGTTTTAAAATAACTTGAAGCCCGTTTCAAACACACCGTGCCAAAGTCGTGTTAGCTACAAATTAGTTATAGCTCCAGCTAGGGTCAGCTTGTCATCAAACTGGCGCGGTTTGGTTTGAAACGCCGTGCTAAAGGCGTGCTGAGGTCGGACGGACTGTCTTCATTGTTGTAAATGAGCTTAGCACGGCTTTAGCACGGTATTTGAAACAATCCTAAGTTTTTCAGCGCTCAGATAAACCTGCACAGAATAAGTTCTATTGTTTTGTAAACACAAGAAAGAAAACTGACAAGTGTCAATGCAAATCAGCTATAGCAGAATAAATGTGTTCAATTCTTTTCAGCTTGTTGTTTCCAGGTGGAGGAGTCAGTCTTAAGACCTCTCAATATGCTGAAGCTGGTAGAAAGCTTTACAGCATGGCCATAGAGGTGATTTTCTGAAATATTTTCTGTTGAATACAACTAGAGAGTATCATATTTTATAAGGAACGGGTGAGCTTTGCGATACGAAAGGATTTTTAAAAAAACTATATATCAGAGCGTGTATTGGTGTTTTCTGTGTACTTTATATGCATTTCGAGATTAATATTCCCTTTTCAGTTATGCCGGATAATATTATTAATAATAATGATAATAACGATAATAGTAATAATAATAATAATAATAATAATAATAATAATAATAATAACAGTAATAATAATAACAATAATAATCTATTAACTGGTAGAAATCTCGAAACAAAAATTGTTATTTATTTAGCTTCTTTTTCTTCATTTCGGTATTTATTCATTTACCAGATTTTTTTATTTTAGGCAATAGAATTGACAAGCTACGCGACTGCGCCTTGTCAATTTGGATTGAAGGAGGCATCCTTACGTTATACTGCCATATGATAACAATAATGATAACAAAAATAATAACAACAACAACAATAATAATAATGATAAAAGTAATAATAGTAACACTGATAAATAAAAACAATAATTATAATAATAATTGTAACAATGAAAATAATGATAGTAATAATACCCTGATAATTATAAAAATAATAATAAAATAAAAAATAATGATAATAGTCATGTTCTGCATTGCGCACGCTCCATTGGAGATGCTTACGTGCGCATTACAAAGTAATACAAGGACTTTGTTTTGAGGGTTATAGACAGTTAAACGCGTTTACAAGACAAATTTATACACTGAAGCAGTACAAAGAGAAAATGTAGCTCAACGGCGAATGTAAACACACCTCCACTAAACAAGAACAACTATGTCAAATTGTAGCGAACTAACATATAATATAACAAATTCAAAACATAGAGCTTTGAAAAAGTGTTGACAGATAAGATATCAATAATAAAAAACTACAACGATGCTCCCTAAACTCTGGTTATCTCGAGTCAGGTTTTCAGCCTTGCCGCTTTTCTTGAGGCGAACTGATCTTGGGGCTTTCTTGTCTTCCTCGCTTGGGAAAACTCAATGAGTCTCTTCAAACTATACACATTTATTTTGGTTGTATTTTCTTTGTTTTTTCGTTTACCATCTCCTGATCATGATAAACGAAAAAATTTAACCGTTTTAAATTTTACTCAAATTATGCGAGAATGGCGGAAGGAAAATCGAGTTTAAGCTTTTTCGAACATCCGGGTCCAGCGGGAGACAAGAGGCAACAGACAATCTCGTACCCAGGCTCTTTTATCTACCAACGCAAGAGACTGGGTTCGAGGTTGAGGCAACCGATCGATACCATTGATAACAACGACGACCTCGAAACGTTTAAAGGTTGACACTTTGTTTGAATTAATTTCTTGCTTCCGTGCTGACATATAAAATGGTATAAACTTTTATTAATATTCATGAACCGCCCAAATCGTGTAAAACATATCACGCTCTATTGCTAAAGAAGAGAGCTGAAAGGGAAAAGGCCAAAACCATGATACTTCCTAGGAACCCAGTTTAGCGGGGTGGGGTATTATGTGCCGCCACCCACCACCTTTTTTGAAAAAGGCTGAATTTCAGGAGCAAATACCATGTTCAATAAAATAGATATTGATAAAGTGCTTGCACCAACGCTTTCCTTGTGGAGAGAGGAGTCCACAATGCAACAAAGACCACTACCCCTAAATCAGGTTTTGAGAAACTGAGCTCTGAAAAAGTGGTGTGGGTGGGGTAGGGGGGTCTGTGCCGCCACCCACCACCTCCCCAACAAAATTGGGTTCCTTAAAAATACCATCGTTTTGACTTCTTCCTTAAACTGGCCTCCGTGATGCATTCCGTCTTTGTCATCGTTGAGGGTAGCTTGTCTCTCTTCCTCCCCTCCCCTCTCCCATGTTCTTAGTATTGATTTTCTTTTTTCTGCTTTATCAGGCAAACAAGAAAGGTGACTATTTTCCCGTTTTGGGTATTTGTCTTGGTTTTGAGCTTATCTGCCGCATGACTGTCAAAGATTACAGAATCAAGATACGGTCGCCCTGTCGCGCGGAGAACTACTCCATACCTCTAAATTTTACAAAAGGTTAGAAGAGAGCTGTAACTATCATATTTAGGCTGCTTTGTTTATGCTAACACTTTCTTATAAAAAAAACCATTTATTAGTAAAATTTTGTATGGTTCAAAGTGTTCGCAATGGGGCTGTCATCTTATTCTTAATCCAAGTATATATGTATGTATGTTTGTATGTATGTATGCGTGTATGTTTGTATGTATCTTGTGATTGGATCGATGTGTCTAGGTGTGCAACCATCTCAATTTTGTCAGACTACCGATCAAGTAAAATGTTCGGATCAGCCCCTAAGGAGACCCTAGAATACCTGAAGACGAAGAACGTTACAGCAAACATGCATCAAAGTTGTATCACTACGCAGGTATGTCTTGAAAACCTTCTCTGCTGTTAGAGCGTGTTCTCACTATCAAAGCAATAATTTGAAAAGCTTGAGAAGCATTGTGACCCCCGGAGGGGGGGGGGGTACTCCGGGTTATAAAAGTCAAGATGCACGACGGGAAATGTAAAAAAAGGTGCGAATGTTCCGACCTTAAAATGGTACAGATAGATGTCGTAGCGAAATAGAAGGAGAAAACTGCAGAAAAAATATACTCATTTTTTGTTGCACTTCAAAAATACCCAAATTCTGAGATAACTTATTCTTTTTCTAAAAAAAACCCTAGAAATTACCAAATTGTCACCCCCAAAAATATTACTAGCACCCCTATCAATGGAGGTATCTCCCCCCACTCCCCCCACCGACCAGGGTGTTGCAATCTATCCTGACGACGTTAACTTACCCAAACTTAGGACTCGATTTTCCCCAGTGCTTTGGTATTTCCTGTAACTTCGTGTCAATGTTAAGATTTACCTATCTTTTATCGTGTAAGCGGTGTTGCTATTGTTGCCGTCATCGGCGACAACTTCGTTGCTATTACTCGCTATCGTTGCTGCAATTTTTAGACGTGGCACATTTTGAATACTATATAGTAACCATGTAAGACAAAAAAGTTCGTTGTTAAATAATTAAAGTGTGGAAATAGGAATACTTGGTCATACTTGTAACGCAATAGTTATACAGAAATTTTCTTTAAATTGTTGTTTCGTATGTTTTTTCAACTGTTAACCATTAAATTTAGCTGCCGGATTTGAAAACTCGTCCGCCAGTTGTTAATTCGTATCAAACTAGCAGTTACATTTTTTTAACCTAGACAGTTAATCTTAACAACTCTTAAGTTGTTTAGCGGGTGTTTTCATGCCAGTTAACTAATTTATAACTTCACCCACATAGGCTTTCTCTTCATGTCAGCAACTAAGCAGATTCTTCAAGGTTTTATCCACTAACAAAGCCAAAGATGGTAAAGAGTTTGTCTCAACAATCGAAGGTATGGAGTTTAATTGGTACTCACTCTTCGTATATTCGGTTTTAAAGGGAAAAAAATTCATTTCGTAATATAAACCAGTAAGATGGGCGCTTGTTTCTGGTTTCCGTAGTGTTCATTGGATGAGTGTTTTTGATTCTCTCAGAAGAGGGGAACTGAGGGGTAGTAGCACAAATTAATCTACCAAAGGTTAAAAAAAGAAGAAATAAGTTTTCATTTCTGTAGCCAAACAGGCTACAAAATGGCGGACGATGTGTCTCATTCAAGGTAATAACAGAGTGACCACAAGTCTGGTCGGGTTTAAAACCAATAATGGGCTAAAATTGGCCCTTCGTTCTATAAGTTATTTTGTTATTCATAATAGTTATAGGACTGAGTGCAGTCAAATTCGGTCTGTAACAAAACACGTGGTTAAAAAAAAATCGGATGCCCACGAACTGGTAGTTCGATTTGTTAATCACGAGTATCATACAAACTGAACAAGGCGACATGAATTCCAGTTACCAATTAATCATTACGATTCCCGAAAAACAAAAAGTGCAATTCAAAGGTAGGTTCCAATTACACTGAATTTTTGAAATAGAGACATTGTCCAAAGTTACAAATTCCTCCATTTCGGAAAGGGAGCTTAATGAATGGTAAGTTGTTGTAGCGATTGTAATCAGTGTTGTGATTCGTAGATTAGCTGGAAGGACTTAGTTAAAATGATTGGCTCTATCCGATTGCAGTTAACTTTCCGACTACACTGTGAAATTACGACTTCGCAGATTAATTAGTGCAAAATGCAGCAGCTTATGCACTTATCACATTTGAGACCGAAATTGGAATCATTTTAGTTTATAAATATAGAGATTGGAGAGGAAGAGCTCTTTTTTTCTTCTCGTACAAGTTCTCTATACAAAAAATTGCCGCGGCAGGGCCAAACTCGTGCTCAGTTTGGCTCAAATCCCCCTCCCCTAGAAAAAAAAAGCCAAGCACGTTATCAAAAAATTAATGTTTAGCTTCCTTTGTCAGGTCGAAAGTTTCCTGTTTATGGCACACAGTGGCACCCAGAGAAAAACGCGTTTGAATGGAACCCGGATTACGCGTTTGCGCACAGCCGCCAAGCTGTTCTAGTTACTCAGCAGATGGGGAATTTCTTTGTTAATGAAGGTTCGTGGACTCACTCGATTCTCGACATGACACGCCATGAAAAAAGTGGACTATTAACGTGTAAAATTGTTTTGCGCAACTAATTACTTCATAATCATAAGTTTTAATTCGTTTCTGTTTCAAACAGAATGAAGGAGTATATTATAAAACAGATAAAACCTCGAAAACGAACCCGGTGGGGTTCATCTCGAAAAGAAGCGCCCCTTTTGAGTTTGCAAAAATAATCTCAAAAAGAAGTCAATCTCGATTGGGCCGCGAAAATCAAGTGAAACAAGGTAATTTATATCCTTGGATAATGAAGTCTACCCTTCAAAGCCTTCTCTGTGTTAGTTTCTTCCATACGATAAACGACTCAAAAGCGCTAAGCAATTCATTCCCAGTTGTTTTTAAGCCCAAAACCGTTAAAGCGGTTGACCAATCACAAGAAACGAATGATAGAAGCAACGCCAGGATTGTTCAGTTTTGAGAACGCAGTGCTAGTGGCTCAGTTGTTAAGATCTCCCACTGCCAAGCATGAGGTCCCGGGTCGATCCCCGGCCTTAAGCTTGTCGAGGGTTGATCTTTTTACCACACCGTCCATAGACACGGACGTTAAGCCGTTGGTCTAGCTTCCTGGAAACAATCCAGGGGACTTAAAAAATATCATCATTATTATTATTACTATTATTATCATTAATATAACTATTATTTAACATATTACTATTGATGATGAATTAAATTAGTACACCTTTATTTTTCGCAGCTCGTCGAAGCGATCATCGTTTTCCAAGCCGCACCGAAGAGGAAGCAGCTCTTATTTTCAACTACAACCCGCTGTACATTTTCCCCTACGGCTCCGAGTTTACACAGGCTTTTTTCTTCTAGCACTGAGAAATACCTTTGAACTTAGCTGGAGTTTGCCGTCGTTTTCAGTATCAATCATCTAAAACCAGTTTCAAACTCTGTACAATTTTACCACTTTCGATATTTTATTCTTAATTTAAGTTTAACATTCTTAATAATGTATGATTTTAATAACACGATACTTGGAAGACAAAACTTAACGAAGATATTGCACAGTTGAGCTTTTTCTAGTATATTTAGCTTGGGGTAAAGTGCTACTAGTGCGGAAATCCAAGATCCCGCGTTCTTTTTTGCAAAATCGTGAAGCGTTTTCGAAGCTCAACGCTGGTGTTTTTTGTCCACCAATCAATCGAGAGCGAAACACCTGCATTATGCTGGGTTGAGCACAGACAACGGATATGACGTCAATGACTCAGCCCGTGCCGCTCACAACTTAACTGCATTGTTTACAGAAGCCAATTGGGTTTCTATCTTAGTTTTATCACTATAAAATTATTTTGTGGGTGTGTTGTGCCCATGATTGACATTAGGTACAAAGTTTTGGTTGTCCTGAGTTGAGTCATTGACGTTATATGGGGTAATGGCAGGCGGATTTCCCCCTCAGTTTATCGGGAAATTAAAGACACTTGCAGAGCTCCTAGTACACAATTTATTATTCTAGAAGGGTAATTCTCCTCCTAATCTAGTAGCACTTTAACCATTCGGCAATCAAACGTCCTTAAAGGTCTTACTAAAAGAATAGTTGAAAAACAAAACTCTTGAGTACTGTACCTCGACAAAAAACTTAGTTCTGTAAAACAATTAAAGAAAGACGTTCGTCTGATTTGGAAAATACCTTGTTAAGGGCGGCACGACTATTATAGCGATTAAACCGTTCCGCTCAGTGCACAAACCAATCAAATGCTACCTTCCTATGCTTACAGACTACGTTAAGGTTTCTAGCAGCTATAACAATAAAAATTTACATTTTACAGTTGGCTGTAATCGAACACCTGAAATTGGACAGTTGCATGAGCTGATCATATTAAGTCGTTTCAGCGAAACCAATCAAACACAACATTGATTCCAATTAAATATATACATTTAATAATAATAATAATAATAATAATAATAATAATAATAATAATAATAATGGTTTATTGTAGACTCCAGTGATTGGCT
>JAOBRD020530152.1:0-16846 GCA_027575215.2 Hydrozoanthus sils | reverse complement strand
CGGGAGGTCCGTATTGAGAAAAACTGTGCCCTCGGTCTAGGTACGGACCTCGGCCTTTGGCCTCGGTCCTTACACAACACCTCTGGCACAGTTTTTCTCAATACAGACCTCCCGGCCGGAAAATAACATATATGTCTTTGGGTTTCTTTCACGTTTGTGGGGACCAATCAGAAGCTGACACGAATGCATAATGTTCCTTTGTTGTTGCGCATGTCCTACATGTCAGATGGCATTATATACACTCTTTTTTATAAGAATATTGTATTTCAGACTCAAGCTTGGTATTCTTATTTTTGGCCGATTTTTGCTGAAAATATTCTTACGAATATTCTTAGTCTCGGAAATATCGGTGACATGGAAATTCCGTTTTTAAAGTGACTGAATAGCTGCTTCAAAGGTAATAGATCTGTGTCATGTTGCATGAACGAGGCATGGACTTCACCATTTGGGATTAGAGTGCAATTACAATACATGTATTAAATCAGTCTTAGTATGATTTTTCAAACATGCAAAATTATATTCTTAACAAATTCTGAGCCTCAGCATTATTCTTAAAATATTTTTTAAATTTGACCAGTTAAGCCTCAATATTCTTGTATAAAGTATATTCTTTTAAAAAAATGCGAGTCTGGAAATGGACATTTCAGATTTATAAAGAAATGAAAACTTTCTGTTTATGGAGTATTTCGACGTTTAATTCCCGTCATTTTTATGCAACAACTTGACAAGGGATGTATACTTTGCTAATTTGGATTACAAAAGCCGTCAAAACAGCTACGATTGCTTCGAAGCTTTTAAACCATGGTTGTTTAACGAGTTTAAGTTTCTTGATGTAATATGCCTCTAGAAAACGTAGTACGGACCAGTTAGAATTTGATTCAAGGATAATTACATTGCCTACACTCATTTTTTAATACAGAAGAATATACTTTATAAGAATATTGAAGCTGAAATTGGCCAAATTTTTAGAATACTTTAAGAATAATACTAAGGCTCAGATTTTGTTAATTAAGGCGGGACTTAACCTAAACTTTTTTTGGATAGTGAGGAAGTTGAGAAAGACATTTGAATAAGAAGAATATTGAGTAAAATCAGCAAACCGTTCTTCCTGGCAAGGGACTAGTACAGCTTTGGTTTGGGGACGGTTTAGCGAAATTACATCAAGTATTAAACTTCCCAAAAAATCACCAAACTCATAAATCTCTTTAAAACTACCAATCTTCGAGAAAAAAAAATAAAACTCAAAATTCATCCAAAAATTCTTAAAATATTCAAGCTGACTCTCCTTCATCACATCTGTGTTTTAAGCGTAGGGATTTTGTAGATTCAAACCATGGACGGAGATATCGAAAGAAACATGAAGAAACGTGGCCACAAAGCGCGCTTTGGGTTTACTCCCGCCTTAAAAATGAAGAGTTTAATTTGAATGTTTGAAAAAAAAACAAGTACGACTATACTACGGGACCAGGAACTGGTGGTACTGCTGTATTGCTTTAAACCTTTAACAATCTTCTTACGAGGTATTTTCAATGTAAAGACGTAAAATAGAACTTTCTCAGTTTCACACTTCGACCGATTCGCACCGTACGAAGCGTGACGTGTTTCTCAGTTGTTCCGTGAGCACTAGAGTGCGACATGATCAAAAAAACCCACAACAAACTTCATCTTAATATATAACACTGTTTTGACTTGATTTCTCTCAACGAATATTAATAAGTAAAGATTTGTGTTATACGGTACAACCAAGAATTGCTCGTTAAATCTCAAGAATTAAAAATAGAAGTCTAACTCAGTACGTCAATAGAGAAAAAAATCAGGAAAGATACTTTTCTATAAAAAGACTAAAAAAGCCATTAAGACAAAAATATTTTTAGTATGTTCTGGCCGATAAACTTAATGTTTTGTAGCAATGTCGGCATCAGATTTGGTTCAAATATATTTTCGTGTTCCACTACCATTTGAACATCAGCCGTCAAAATTTTAAATTTTTAATTTAAAAGCTGGAATTTTTCCTGGTTAGCTAGTGGACTGGCGCCAAGTTCTCTCGTGTTACGCTGAACGTGATATGCAGTAAAGAAAGGCGCGCGTGTTAGAACGTTCGCAAAAGGACGCGGCGTTTGCTAAAACATGGGACTGCAAGCTGTCCAATAGTTTCGCCTTTTTCATTCCTAAAAGGTACTGCAGGCTCTTGGCTGTCTTGGTGTAACACAGGATTTCTTTTAACAACCCCTATAAAATACCGGACTGACAATTTTAACCCCTAAAAATGCGGTTAGAAGGAGAGAAGGACTCCATATATACAAACTCGAGCCTGGACCGCCTGTGAATCACTAAGGATTGAGACGAGCCCGGTCATCTTTCACTTGGATGGCCTTTGGCGGGACCTGGGATCTACTTTCCAACAAGATGGCGGCATCCTTAGTTGGTCGATTGGCGAGGCAAAATGTTGAATGTTTTTGTCGATATGCTTATCGTTTGCCGGCTTCTTATCACACAGAAACGCGCCTTTCTGTTTTAGGGAAAAAAGGAAAAGACTTGGAAATTGTCAAAGAGGGTGAAACGGTGGGTAAGATTCGTTATCTTCGAGTTCTTCAAGTCAAAACAAACAGGAGGGATGCCGGTTGCAAGCTATTTTTATAACTAGAGACTTATCAATATCTTGCAAATTACTACGAAACAAGAATCTGTGGATCTAGAAGAGTCATTTTATATATTTATATATATGTATATATATATACATATATATATATATGAACGCAAACGTTTAGCTTCTTACTCAAAAGCTTCTGTACCATTATTTTTAATATAACAGTCTACATATTGGGTTTCATTTTTTTCAAACCGAACAGATAGGAAAATATATATGGTTTTACCTTGCAGCAAGTCCCTTGCATAAAGTTATGCTTGAAGATAAGCTGAAAAATTGAATATTATATAGTGCTATGTGTCTAATTTCATTTGTTTGTTTATTTTTTCAACATCTTCTTTCACATTGAATTTATTCAATTTTATGGCTTTCAGTATGACAGAACACAGGAATACAGGATTACTGGAGTACAAAACTTACCTAAGATCAGAAAAAGCAGATATTAGTTGTGGAACTTTAGTTGCCATTGTCTTTTAATGTTACTTTAGTTGTACTTGTTCTGAAGACTGATTTTACATTAATTTTCACTTTGTTTTATTTCAATTACTTGACTCAAATTTTTTATTCAAAATGCTACTTGCCTATTACAGATGATCTGTCAGAAGAAATTGCTGCAGAATGAAATATCCCATAAGTAATTCATTTATTGCCTATAAGTTATAAACCGACGAGGCTTGTTAAGACAAAACAGGTTTTGTCTTCTAACTTTTTACTTGAACATAAGCATGTAAAGTTTCATAACAAAGGTTTTATAATTCCTTGATTTAATATGAAAATGAACAGTATTCCATCAGTGTTCCATGATTATTGAAAGTAAAGTGAAACCAAAGGTACTTAAATCATTGTCATTTTTAGGAAGTATTGAGCTCAACAACTGGGGTACCAGAATGGCAAGTAAAGAATCGCAAAGCTCACATTTTTGTACCAGCAAGGAACGCAATGCAATCAGGTGACTGGAACACTAGACACTGGTCATTACAACTTGACACAATGGAAAGATGGGAGAACCCATTGATGGGCTGGGCATCAAGGTAAATATCATCAGCATGCTTTTATCTTCAATTAGCGATAGTTTACCAAGCACTAGGGCTGTGCCAAATCCTCAAGCCTTCATCTGTTAATGTTTGCACTTGAGTCTCAATCTTCAAATCTTAGTTTAGTTTAAGTTTGCAGTGTTAAAGTATTTTTAAAAATAAGAATCTGACAGCATTGTCTTACACTAGATTTGTGTTTTGTTTGTGATAGTGAAGTGTTTTACAAGGTGCTTCTGACACAAAGGGTTTTGAAAAATACAACCAATTTTAAGTGGTTGTGTTTTTGGCCTTCATACGAAGCTTGTTTGGTGTTGTACTTTGATTTGCTTCTTCCTTTGAGTCATGAAAGTGCTCAACGCTAATGCTAGTCCACTAGTCCGGGTCTACTAGTAAACTTTATAGAGGTGAAAATGTGCTCCTACTAGACCCTAGATTAGTAAGTTTTGTAAAATGGTCTAAAAAAATAGCACTGAGAGATAAGCAAGTCTGAACTCATTTATTGGCTTGCCCTTGTGGGCTAGCAGCTTATTGATTGCTTACTAACCCATTGCCCAGTATCCAAAAAAGTTAGTGTCAAGCACTGCATGGTGTCTTGAAGGCCATCTGAGACACTGCTGTATGTGGCCCATATAACTTCCTGTGTGCGAACAATGCTAGAATTCTCCCGACTAATTCAGGGAACCTCGTTCCTTATATGTCTGCACATTTTCAAGACCAATTATGGTAATTGTAATTATCAGTTAGGAACCATGTACCAATTAGATACCTACTGTATTTTTTTATTACAGTGGTGACCCATTATCCAATATGGATCTTACATTCAGTTCCAAGGAAGCAGCAATTGCATATGCTAAGAAACATGGTAAGACCTGTATTCTGAGGCATGTTAGGTTCCAGGGTCCCATGGCATTGTGACATACATGTAGTCTCAAACTAAAAACACAGAAAAAATGGTTGCAAAGAAAATAAAGTTTTTCCTGGCACAGAAAAATTTCGGTATTTGGAAATGTTACTACCTATGTGAAAGTGTAACAAGTGAGTTGATAAACAGAACACACAAGAACTGGATGAATTGGGACAAGAGCAGGCATGTGGGGGATTGGATGGAGTGGGATGGGTGCACTTGCACACACATCCCCCCACAGGTGCAGTAGGTGGTCCAATTTTTTGTTGACCAACTTTTGAAAAAGCAAATTTATTCTCTTCTCGTGTTTTTCAGAAGTTCAAAACTATTTTCAGCCTTTCAATATATTTTTCTGAATTGATTTTCAAGAAGGTCAAAAGTTTGTTTTATCATTCAGTCTCAGGCAACCTAATTTTCAAAGTTTCCCTGGGGAAGCATGCCCTTGGACCCCACTGAGACTTGTGTCTTTGGCCATCATTTTGTCTTTGCCCTCATTCAATTGTGACCTGGCTACGAGCCTGAAGAGTATTACAAAAATAGCCAAGTTCTGATTGACTTTGTGGACTATACTGCCTTTCTGTAACAACCTTAGTGATTGGCAATAAAACTTGTGCCTTGAGGTGTACCTTCAGGATATGGTAGGGTGTATGCTTTAGTGATTTTTTGTGGTACACTTCTTACCCTTTTCAGTATGAAATTAACAGTAAAGCTTAATCAGGAAATGCGAAGTAAAACTTGAAAATCAGACAAAGCGTTGTTTAGAATTACTCAAAACTGTTACTAGATGTGTGATGTGCTTTGTCAAACGATCATATAATAATTAGAAGGTTTCAATTTATTCCTAGCAGACATTTCATATTTGAGCCAATATAGTGTTTTCTTTTGTTTTGATTTACAGGGTGGGACTATGAAGTGGAAGAAAAACCTGTTAAAACTATGATAAAAAAATCGTATGGTGCCAATTTCTCATGGAACAAGAAAACAAGAGTTTCAACAAAATGAACAGTGCTAAGCTGTATTGCTTGTAGTTTATCTTGGATCTGTATCTATAGAGATCTCAAAAGTATGGTAAAGATAACTATCAAGTCTTTGTCTATTGTCAATGGGATGTGACAAAAATTTGGACTGAATTACCTGATGACAGTGAGTTTTTGGTTTGAACTTAACAATCAAAGAGCTTGTGTTCTTAAGTGATGGTTCACTGTATAGTCTTAAAGCTTATTAGATTTTAGAAAAATTCAGAAACTTTTTCAAAAGACTTTGAAAATAGCTTTTCATAATGCAACAAAACTTAAAATTTCCTTAGGGCTTTTACCAAAAATTTTGCATTAAACTTTTCGTTTGCAATAAAATTTCCAATGAAAACTCAACTGGTGTGGAAGGATATTAAGTCATGCTCAGAGATGCTCTGCAATGTCTGTCATAACTGTATTTAATGTTGAATAAAGTTATGTACTGAAATTTAATCACTTAGTCTTACTGAAAATTCATAAAGCGAAAAGGACGTATCACACGGCCTTCTTCAGGTTTCTGCCCAGTCAGCCTTCCAACCTGACCCGGCACCTCCTGTACAAACCCGACCCCATGTGCTCGGTAAAACTAATGGCAAACCACTTTTCTTGAGCGAATTTCACGCTTAGCCGCGCCTAAACCAATTTTCCTCATAAAAAAACTTTGTTATCGCCTAGATTGAAAGAGTTGTCCGAGCTACTTTAATGATAGAAAACGGCCGAATTCTTAGCCTTTTCTGTATGAAAATAACTGAATGACTCAAAAGAAAATAATCATCGTTATATTCGTTGAATAAAGTTGTTCGATTAGTTGCCAATAGACCCTTTTCACGCAAAAATATATTAGACATATCAAGAAGCTGTGGCCATCGCCAAATTCAGTGCATCCATATTAGCTAAACTGCAAAAATTTCGTAAACATTTCCCTAAAATTAATGCAGTTATGAAGTTTTGAAACTTGATCTTCTGCCCTTATTATTACAGAGAAATGTATGGAAAAAACATTAAAACGAGGCTGGACGGGCATCGATGCCCGTCTACCGATACTTTTCATTGGAAAATTATCCAGTGTCAAACCTTTATATCTCCGTCAAATTCCAGCCAATCTTTATGAGACTTTGTAGCTTTACTAATATTAATGTGCTGAGATTGACCCTGGACTCGTTTTCCCGATAAACTGGATTTGTTTCTACGCCATGCTAGCGTGATAAAGGCCTATTGCTTAAAATGAATCTCCAAAGGCTCTTAACTGAGTAGTTTTTGGTCAAACTGAACAACAGTTTGCAAGCAACTTCAACTTTTACATTGCTTTCTTGAAAGTCTTTTTGTGGAGTCAAATGAAGTTTCCATTGCTGAAATAAGCCAGTTAGCCATCAGAGATGTTAAGCATGATAGCGTTCATTCATTGCATTGCTGTAGCTTTCTTATAAAATGCAAGTTTAAACCAGTTAGTTTGCCAAAATCAATTCAGCGAGGGATGTACTTGAATATTGTGAACTGTATAAATTCAGAGATGATTTTGCTGGTTAAAGCTTTAATAAAAAGCAACGCAGTGGTACAAGGTAGTTTTTGAAATACTTTATTTCTTTTCAATAAGAATTCAACAAAGTGAATGGCATGGTAAATCCTGACCTTTTTAAAGAAAATAATCTCCAATGTTGTACAAGTCAGTAAACAAGGGTTAGAATTTATGGGTCCTTTTGAGGACTCTTCACCATGGAACGAATAAGCGGGAGTTTTTCTTGCTGAAAGTTGCTATAAACCAGTACGGTATAGGTTGTAGAACTGCACCACTATGTTTTCAAAGTGTTGGACGCCTAGTTTGTGTAAAAAGAGGCGTGCAGTCACTGACTCTTACATTCAGTGTCATGAAGTCTTGCCAGGGCTTGAGCTGAAACGGTTAAAGATGTAAATGTGTTGTTAATAAACGAGTTGGTGTTAGAAGTGATTGTGATAGATCTAAGGTGATGGCAACAGACATCAACATCTCAACAACCAATTGATGAGTATTTTGAAGACGATGAACGTCGTGGTGATGGTGTTGGTGATCTTAGTGATGGTAATAGATGATCATCACCAAAACCTGTAGAGATTTTATTTTGAACTTGTCAATCATTATTATATAGTTTTCAAAAAGTAAATTTTTAAATGCAAAAGAGCCCAAATTAAAAGAGTGTTTCGTGCTCTCTACTTTAGTTTTAGCAGATATTTGACAATCATAAGACTCATTGTAAACAACTCACCGCTATTGACATACGTACTGCAAAAGGAAAGAGAAAACGTTGTAGTCATAACTGAATTTTCGTGAAACAAGCCTACATAGTTTTAAGTAAGGAGAAAGATACGAGAAGATGTTAAACATAGTTACCTGCCAGCTGAAGTAGTTGTTGTCTCTCTGCAAAATTTTCTTGTAGGGATTCCATTAACTGAAAGTACCTGCAGGAACAAATGGTTATGTTGTACGATTTTAAGACAGTTTACTTCAGTGTAAATAAAAGAAACGAATGAAAATTAAAAGTGATGTTATCAGGTTGTCTGTACTTGGTACTTGGATCTTGATGCCACACTTACCTAAGGAGATAGTCTCTTGGCGAAATGTTCCCACGAGATTGTTTTTTAGAGGTGCTAAACTCACCTAAAAAGAGTCTCTTGGCCATAGTGTTTCCACAAATTTTTTTTTCAGAGATGCTAAATTCACCTAAAGAGAGAGTCTCCTGGCCAAAATGTTTCCACGAGATTGTTTTTTAGAGGTGCTAAACTCACCTAAAAAGAGTCTCTTAGCCATAGTGTTTCCACGAGATTGTTTTTCAAAGGTGCTAAGTTAGATGCCACACTCATCAAAGGGAGTTTCTCTTGGCCATAGTGCTTCCACGAGATTGTTTTTCAGATGGATTAAATAGATGCTTCACTCATCTAAAGAGAGAATATCATGGCCATATTGTCTCACCCGATTATTTTTCAGATGGATTAAGAAGATGCCACACTTACCTAAAGAGAGAGTCTCTTGGCCACAGCGTTTCCACGAGATTGGTTTTCAGATGGGTTAAGTTAGATGCTACTGTCTGGTTCCAATCTGTGTGATTACATAAATAGTTAATTATTTTCGTTGGTTAAGTAGGTGGTTGAAATGGCTTAAAGATTGTTGCATACATGCTTCTACACACTTTATTCAGCAACTCAACGACAAATTCTTGGACCTTTGAAAAAGATGAGCTCGTTCGAGCTTTCTCAAAATTTCCGTTTAAATTTGAAAATAGTTTTTCTTCTGGGACTTATGCTTTTGCCTGCAATTTCTTTTAATGGTTAGAATCTGGTATTGAATATACATGAGACCGAGTATTTTGTTGTATTCGCATTTTTTGCTGAACATGTGGCCTACATTTTCCTCACTTTTTAAATAAAATGGGTGGAAAAAAGAGCTGCATGTTTACTGATCCAGGCACTGTATAGATTGTTGATGACGTACAAACCTGTTGAGAATTCCTTATCCTCGTCTTTGTTTACGTCCCCATAGTGGAGCTGAGTCCCATCGCTAACCGCACCCTCGTCTGAGAGAACAGGTGTTGCTCCTTCACCTGACAGTTTACTCTTCCTAAAGTACACAAACAAGTAGAAGGAAGTTTTACTGACAAATAATATTATGATGACGATAACAAATGATATGGCGATGCTATATTTAAATTCAATTAAGATTTTTCCAGTGTTTTTAACCTAGTCACATACCAAAGTGAGGGGAAGCCACGCTTGTACTGCGTTTTGGAGCAACTTTACCATTACTGGCGAGGATTGGCATGTGATGGATTGAGTGCATTGAATACTGGTTCTTTCTCATCAAGATCTAATGATAGCAAGTTGATATATTGATGCCAATCCAAAACGTGTTGCACCACACCCAGCAGTGGGCCACATTTCTTTATTTTTTAGGTGGGCATATTGCATCGCTGCTCATTTCTTACTTGGTAGAGTAAGGTTATTCTCTTTAGGACCATAGGCCCGAGATATAACTTCCCCCACTTATCTTAAACTTCTTCTAAAGTCATTGGCGTAAACATAAACTGAAATTACATAGCTTTGCAGCAACATTCCCAAGGATGTTTAGAAAGCATTCTTACCTAAGCTTAGCTAGCTTGTCTCCGAAAGCTGTCAATGGATCCACTACTGCTTCTTGTTCAGTGCTTCTCTTACTATCCCCTTTTTCGCTCAGCCTTTCACTTGCTTTGGGCTTGTTCATCTGTTTTTGCCCAAAACTGGCATCATCCTTCGCTGTTATCTTGCTCATCACTTGAGTGTCCCGCTCAGAAACTTCTCCTTCTACCATCTCTCCCGAGCAACTTTCTGTTCCTTTAATCGGGTTTTTACTATGCTCGTTTTCCTTTACTTGGTTTTCTTTATCTCTGCCCTCTGGCCCAGTTTCTTTTCCCGCCTTAACATCGCCCCCGATGTTTTGTTTACCTGCCTCAACCTCTTGTGATTCCTGGTTTCCAACGTCTTCCTTTGAGTCACCGCTAAGGTCGGATTCGTCCGACTCAGAGATTTCCGCCAGGGTGTCCAGATGAGCTGTTGGCATTTGTGGGTTGGCTTCCCCTGACTGGAACAGTGTTGCACCAAGACTGCTGGTACGTCTTTGATAAAAGAAAACCGATGGTTATTGGAGGGCTAGTCGAAACTAGTGAGAGAGTAAGTTTATTCCAGAAACTCGTTTTGAAAATTTCGAGAGGGAAGTGTCAAGAGAAAAAATATGAAAAGGACTGAATGAGAGTCGCTTGCTTCCACTCTTTTTTATTTACTGCAACCTCTCTTACTAATTTTCTTTTTAAATCGATTCTCAAAAAAGCAATTGAGATCTACGTTAAGTAAGGAGCTTGACTACACAGGCCCCTTATAAGAACAAGCTGAACAAAAAAAAGTAAGAACAACCAAGACGGGACTGAATTTCCAGTAAACTATCGAAAGCTTACAATATGATTTCGAACAAAGAGAAATACTGCCCGCTGAAATGGTGAGTCAAGTTTCACAGATAAACAAAGGTACCGTGTTTGCACAGGATTACCCCGAGCAAACACGGTAGCTTTGCTTTTATTATTTTTTTTGAAGATATATATAATTTCAAACCATGTTTGAACAGGCCAAAGCAAACACGTTTGTTAACAAATCAGAGCGCACGTATTTCTAAATTTATAATATCTTATAAAGAAATTAAAGAAAATTCGATTTATCGGAAGTTCGAGTTACCGATGGTAAAATTATCATAATTTTTGGAGAGGAAATCAACTTTAGCTCGAGCTAACACAAGCTATCTTCGAAATACCAAGGACTCGAAAAATTGGGAGTCGACTATGTATTTATTCATATACGTCTGGTTGCTTTTCTAGCGCTCACCTTGACTTTCCATGCATCTTGTCCTGTCGCTCGAGCTCTTCAGCCAGGTGATGTCTCATTTGCTGTGCCTCCAGCGCTTGGGTCTGCTCTAACACTTGTTGGTTGAAGTCATCGCGGATGTTCTGGAAGTTCATCACTACACAGCACGGAAAATATGCTATTGTTACATTACAAGGAACTATACTATAAACTACGTGTTAGTGCGCAGACCTGATTCGCGACGGCTGTCATTTTATACAGGTGAGCTCTGTCGACAAAAAAATAACCTACTTTATTTTATTGTAAAAACTCTTTTATACTTGTGTGGGCGAGCGTGGTTCAGTTGTTAACATCTCTGAATGCCAATGGCAATGCCCGGGTTCAATCCCCGGGCTAGCCGAGAGTTGAACATGTGGGCGGCCTTCTTTCGCTACACCGTCCGTGGAAAGGGACATTTAGCCGTTTGTATGGTCTCTCGTCTTTTAGCGGGGGATTTACAAGAACCCACCCGGTGCTGTGGTCTGTCCACTGATATACATCTATACGCTTATGTACGCGTATTTTAAAACAACAACCTATGTGCTCTGAGATGTTACGTGTCTATATAAACTGATTGATTATTTTTTTATAGTTGGGTGACGGTCTCTCATTTCAGTCATGCACTCTTTGATTTTTACCTTCATACTGACACATTCACCCCCCTTTTCTTTGTAATAATCTTTATTTGTTCTGACTACCATTATTGTTAGTAACCTCCTCACTGGAAGTTCAATGTCACTAAAAAAACTAAAAAGTGGTGTTGGACAAACAGAGCAAAGCCTTAGATAATTTTCGTTACATGAAGGACTGGTTCAAAAAGGAAACCCCGATCTAGGAATAAAAGCGACTGAGAGGCCGGTTTAACCCTTTCAGCTCCAAACAGAACAAATGTTGCATTGGTAAATTCTTCCAACAATGGCTTATGCTTTTAATATAACCAACTCAGGAGAACTTTGCTTTTCAATCGTTCACCTTGTTTGATCAGCCTCCATTTTCTTATTAATACATAACAACTTATATGAGTCTCTGTCCGCTTTTATTCATCCATGGCTATTTGACCATTGATCTTTGGAATATGGATCAGGGCTTAGTCGTCAACCATAATTTGGTTCTAATCCTTGTGGATCACTATCATCATTGTCATCGTTATCATCGTCATCATCATCACTATCATCATCATCACTACCAGCATCATCATCATAACCACCAGCATCATCATCACCACCACCACCATCATCATCATCATCATCACTACCATCATCATCACCATAATCATCTTCATCATCATCACTATCATCATCATCACTACCAGCATCATCATCATAACCACCAGCATCATCATCACCACCACCACCATCATCATCATCATCACTACCATCATCATCACCATAATCATCTTCATCATCATCACTATCGTTGTTATTTTGATGACCGTCAGTATCATTGACTGCATTATCATAATTCACCAAAGGATACTTGACAGACAGCCAAACGTTAGCCATGAAATAGTTGTTGTTAATTTCTTTTCCCGAGCTTTTTTCCAAAAAGGCATTGTAGTGTACTTAGTTCACTTACCCATGATTCCTGCAAATATGTTTCTGAATATAAAAGCTCCAATGCAAATCCACAGAATGATGTAAATCTTTGCCTGGATGTGATTAACCACCTTAACAATATCCTTCTGAATAGCAAACCAGTGATCGAGGGTGAAGATTTGAAAAACCGTCAGAAAGGCGTTTCCCAGGGAACTACAGAAAATTAAACAGCACTATTTAAAAAATGTTAGGCCACGTAAGAATTAATGTTCATTATCGAGCCCAGTAACCAATTAATAGAAATCAACTTTCGGTTTCCATAATGTCAAATGCATAAATGAATCCCTCCCCGTAAACGCATATTCGTTTGTACATCACAAGTGCTCCCCCCTCCCCCCACATGGTGCTTGTTTGTACATCGTAGTTGAACTCCTCTCCACTACATGCATGCTCGTTCGTACAACTTTATACTTCACAGAAGTGTTGGTCATAGTAAAGCACAAACACAGTGGTCTCTTGAAAACGTTCATCTATCTTCTATATGCAAGACCCAACGAAAATTAAAGTGCACAGGAATTTGAACAAGAAAAACGTTTATTTCAACAAGTCCTTGTTTTAAAAGAAAATCCAATCCTGTCCCATCTTTACCCCAAGTCTCGAGCGCACAAACTATAAGTAAGAAGTAGTTTTACTAAGGTACAAGAGAGAGAGAGAGAGAGAGAGAGAGAGAGAGAGAGAGAGAGAGAGAGAGAGAGAGAGAGAGAGAGAGAGAGAGAGATTCCATGTGATTGTTTAGCTCAAAAGTGTCTAAAATTCCGTTAACTTATCACCTGAAGCTTTCTTTGTAACGCAAATCTTTCCTGTCTGACTTGCCCAGTGCACCAAACATCACTGTACCAGCCACAGCGAATATATACATAAACAGACCCAGTAGTATTAAAATGAAAACCATGGACTGCAGCAAAAAAGGAAAAGAAGTGTTGATCTTGTCAGATATTACAGTAGGAATGAGCGTTTGCGCAATTGATTCTTAGAGAAATTGCATGACAAGTTTTCCAATTAAGTAGAAATATGTATAACAGAAAACATATATGTCTCTTTAAGTATCGGTCCTGCATCATTAATGAAAACTTGTTATAACTTATATAATAACATTCAACAGCTCGAAGTAACTAATGCACTTGAGGACTTTCAACCAGAGCAATAACTCTGAAGTTAAGCAGAGTTTGTTAGTTACTAAGTAATTATATTAAAGAGGTAATTTAACTTGCTGCGTTTGTTTTTTTAATTTTGTAATGAGAAAACTGGTTGTTTTGCGTTTTTGAACGTTCTACTGAACTCACCTTGAATGCTTTGAGAATAGTCAAAACAATAATTCTCAACTGAGCGAATCGTGAGACCTGCAGCAAAGAAACGAACCCCTCTTTAGTTCGTCTATATATGTTAGTTACAACGGCGGAAAGGAAAACTCCTTTTTACTTTCTTAAAACCACAAAATAATAGCCACAAAGTTGAGTTAGGACATCAATAAAGCTGACATTTCGCTAAGCAACGACTTTTTCTTTAAAGCCTAATTTCTTTGCGCGCGCAAGCTTTAATTTATATCCGGGAAAGAAAATGAGGACGAATATTGGTCAGTGCCTTGTATCAAATCCGTGACCGGGCGCAAAGCCATGTTTTTCGGCCTCGTTCCTGAGAGTAAAGTTTCTATATTGTTTAACTTACCATTTTTAGCGATCGCAGAATCCTGAACACTCTCAGATTCTGACCAATAACCGAGACCTCCTCCGTTGTGTTTTTACCTGATGAGAACTCAATGATCTCTGGAACAAAGGACTGAAGAGAAACAAAATAAAAACCAACCCTCATGCTACTGAGCTTAATTATTAGTCGCCCCTGTCTGCTACAGACATATTGAAGCAACCGGGTGTACCTAGGTCGGATTACAAAGACACTCCTACATGTAAAGAAATACAAAGAAAATCAGAAAGACAGAAGATAAGCAGACAAACAGGTGGACAGACAGACAGGCAGATAGATAGATTGCTAGACAGACAGATAGATGGACAGAAGATAAATAGCTAGAAAGACAGACAGACAGATAGAAAGACAGACAGACGGACAGACAAACAGAAAGACAGACAAACAGACAGACAGGCAGATAGACAAAAAGACTCTGGGACAAAAAAGACCCGAATTTAAAACAAAAGACTTAAAAAGTCTTTCTAATGTATAGAGAGAACGAAAACAGAACACAGAAACACTGGCAACTACGCAAAGTTTGAACAAGTTTCAGACGGCAAAACACCGAGTCTATTTAAGTGCTTCAGTCGAAACGAATGAGTTGCCCAAAAAAGTTATTAGACAAAGCCATCCCAGGATTACTGCTGCTGTGGAATGCGACAGTTTCACTTACCATTACAGTGACAAAGAAATCAAAGATGTTCCAGCCGTTCTCCCAAAACATCCAGAAACCGTCGATCCACTTCACGATTATCTCCAACATGAACATGGTCAGCGCGCAATAGTCGAATATTTCCAGCGTCAATTTCAAGCCGTACAAAGACTCGTCTTGTATCTTCGAAATTTCTTCAACATGAATAGAGAATAACCTTTTAAAACAGATTAGTACTTTTAATCATATGAAATAGGAAATTGGGATGGGGTGAGGAGGACCTAAATACTCTTGAAAATTCAATTTGACTTTCTGGTCGTCCCTCATTTATACTATATGAACAACAGCAAAACAGCAACATACACATTTTGTTATAAGAACAAATATTACAAGAACACCCTGACTGAGATTGCCCACAACATAAGAACAAACTAAGAACAACTACGAGGCTGAAATTTTGATCAGACATATTTAAGATTTTATCTAGTCCTTGTAGACAGCAGATGGAGATGCGAGTAAAAACCGTACTTACGCATTTTCAATGAAGTATTCTCATAAGAAATGCAAACACGTATTTCTTATCACCTTTTTATTGCTTCGGGCAATCAAATTCAACTGTTTAATTACTTCGAGCTAATTAGATAACAGCCGGGGCATTTTTTTTCTTAATTCAGGGCAAAATTACTTGGCGCTGATTGGTCGCTGGTACACTTCCGAAAATTTCCGAAGATTTTCCGAAAATTTTCGAAATTTTCTGAAGATTCCCGAACATTTCCGAACAACTCCAAAGACTTTCCGAAATTTTTTTATAAATCATAAAAAAGCCTTATAGAAACAATTTCAATTTCTGAACGTCTTCAGAGGTTGTAAAGATTTTATTTCATCTCCAGCAGTTTTCGAAGAAACTTTGGATAAATGAGATGTTTCTCGTGGGATCCCAAGGAGAATGAAAAATTTTGTCCTCGATGTCATAAACTTGTAATCGCCTGGTTCCTCGTAAAATTTAGGATTAGTATCACTTGTGTTTTCAATTTTTTCCAGATTGCTTTCGTCGCAAAGCGACTGGGCAATTTTGGGAAAAGTTGAAAACACTCGTGAAATGAATCCTTAATTTTACTCGGCAATTACCTATACAAATTTGGAAATAACAGTAAATATGAAAAATCTAAGAACATTTTGAAGCTGAAATCGCCAAAAACCACGAAAAAGCCTCAGCCGAAAGTTGCTGGTTCTTATAAAAAGGCGCGTAGGTACGAATTAAACGGTTAAGGGTGATAAAAATACAGAAGAGCAGACCGAATGATCACCAATTACAAATCAAAGAGGATTTTGCATTCAGTGCCTTAAAGAAAAACGATGTGCGTGAACCGTTGTTAAAATTCATAAATTCAATCAAAGCTTTTCGGAAAAATCCGGTGTTAAGCTCCCAGCTGGTTCAACTTGTAATAATGAACGAGAATATTTGAAACAACTCACCAGCTTGCATTCCGAGGACGACTGAATTTGTTATAATGAGAAACATCAAGAAGTTCTGGATTCTTGGATCTGCAATTTTATAGTAACAAGGTTAGAAGTTAATTCACTTGGGTTATACCTATCGTGTCATTGATTTTGATCTGGCGAACATTCATGTCGGGCCACTATCTTATTTATCATTCGTTTAAATAGCATTTTGTTGAAAATCGCTCAGTTTATTTTAGTTTTTGATGATGATAATCACTATAATAACAACTAACAATAATAATGATAACGTTAAAGATATTAATAATAACAATATAAATAATAATAATGATAACAGTCATAGTGATAATAATAATGATAATATAAAGAATAAATGTGCTCTGTAATAATAATTTCTCTAAAATTCAGTACATTTTGTATTAACCCCGAATCTTAAATGCCAAATATTTCATACGACAAACTG
>JAOBRD020530041.1:0-16849 GCA_027575215.2 Hydrozoanthus sils | reverse complement strand
GGGGCAGGTTTTAAATCTTAAGTGTAGCACACTTAGATCTTCCCTGCTTTCTTCCTTTTCCCAGTTTAGGGTTTAACATTGATAGCTGCGGAAATGAACAGTCAATCCCTTAATTTGACCAACCCCTGAAGGTTTACAGGCAAACGGAGGGCATCGATTCTTTTTCAAGAACAGAACTCTAATCTTGTGTGTTTAGACGAACGCAAAGTCTACTGGAGCTTAAATAAACCAGTGCCTAACATAAACAAGTTCACACCCTCTGTAGTTTAACAGTTTATCTCGATCAACTATATAAGACAACAGGGCGCGACGTAAACGTGGAAAATGATGCATAATAAGTTGATGCTTGTTGGAAGTTGCTCTTAAGATGTTTGACTATTCCCATCTTTTTGAAACTTCCAATGCTGCTTGTTCGTCCCCATAGCTCAGGGTCGTCAACGCGTACATCAGCTGGACTTCGTTGTTGGAATTGACCACAAGATTTTGTATTATGACAGACACAATCTTTACAAGCTCTTGGGATGCCTTGTTAAAGTGAGCGAACTGACTCCTGTGGAATAATAACAATCCAGGTGGAAATCAAAGGAAAAAGAATGATAATAATATAAAAACCGTGGCATGTAACATTGCTTAGAAATAAGCTTGATTCGAAAGTTCAATTTGTTTGACAAGTATGGTTCAAAATCTAAAATAAAACACAAAGCTCAATATCAATAAACTACACATTTCCAAAAGGCTTTCAATTTACTAACCAAAGGTAACAAACTTACACAGTTATAGGTTTAAGAAACTAAAAACTAGCTATACTTTTCTAGGATATTTTGAGATGCAAACTTCTAAAGACGTTTTTAACCAAAACATTGATCATCCTTTTATGCAAACTAAACTTCCCTAACGATTTCACACGTCGTGCTTTTTCTTGCTTTATTTTGATTTACTGTTTCAGTTGTTTCCGCAAAACAATGCAGTTCTTGCTCTTTATGACAAGGCATTTTTCAGTTTTTATGAAAACAAAATTTTAGTACAGAGCGGACAGGATTTTAAAGGAGCATAGGACAAAATTAACTGCATTGTACCAGAAACTAATGAACTGAATAACACGTCCAAAACTGTGACTCGTTTAGGCAACATTGCAAAAAGCATAAACTAAGGAAAAAAACTTTCAACAAAAAACTAGTTTATCAAATGTTTTGATGATTTAATTAGGCCACCTAGTTCGTCAATGGTGATATCTTTTAATCAATATTACTATGTAGCTCAGAAAATGCTGGCCTCTTTACTGTGTACAGCGATGCATATCGTCAGTTTTCTTAATTATAATATTCGCAGCAATCTAGAAACTATCATTAATTACAATATAATAAAAACTATATTGTAACTAATAATAATTTCTAGATTGGTGCGAATAAATCATAATAATATTATAATTAGTTATAATTAAAATTACAATTAATTATAATATTCGTACCAATCTAGAAATTTCCCGAGTATACTTTCAATTTCTTAACGGAAACCAAAGGACGTTTTTTTACTTTTCTTCAACTGATAAGAAACTTCTAGTTTTGACTTTTTGCGATCGGTGCAAACATGAAAAACTCAAGATGTTAAAACAACCTTCAAGCTTTTGAAAAAAGCAATAATTCTTTATTATGAATTTGGTTTAATCACTTCACTTTTATCCACCTGTAACTCGTCAATTTTAAAAAGATGACCCATAGCAGCACGTGTATTTTTTTAGTTATATGATTTTATCATTAAAAGATTTACCTCATCCATCCTTATTGCGTCTGCAACCTTCTTAACAACATCCGAAATCTGCTTCTTTCTAAATCCTTCTGGGCCACACGATTCTTTTGCCTTTCTAAGATACACCATCAGTTCGCCTCTGCAATCAAGCAATCAAAAAAGGAACATTTTTCGGCAGTGCAGTAAGTACTCTGTAGCTATTAATTGGTTAGTTTACAGTTGAAGTAAAACATGCAGTGGAACACGCAGGTACGAAAGTCAGGAAACTTTTTTTTGTACTTTAATTGCCTCGGCATCTTGTTTAGTCGCCCCCTCGCTCGTTTCCCGTTTTAGCCCTACTTACTACCCATCCACTATATACAAAGAATAAAAATAGTTTATTCGTAGTAAAATACATCATAAATTTCAAATAAAAAAATGTGAAAACTCGGTAATAACACGGAACCGGATACAAAAACTTGGGGGGAAAACTAGTATCCTGCGAGAAAAGATCTTTTTGGGTCTACAAGTTAAATGAGAGAAAAGAGAGGCAAACGGGAATCAAGACAACCCTGCAAACAAGGTTTTATATCTTACTTGCTAATGGCTGGGAATCTTTTCTTTAATGCGTCCATCAGCTTGTCAAACGAAGACAAATTGCTGCCTTTGACTGCTTTTGAACCAGCTTCTTCAGCATGGGTAGGGCTTATCTGAATGCCTGGTGGAGCACGGGCAAAGTGTGTCATAGTATGAGGGGGATCAGAAGAAACACCTGTACTGGTTGTGTCACTCAACACGCGATGTCCATCACAGTTGTAAAGTGGAGTAAATGCTGCTAAATTCTGATACAAAGACGAAATGTATTCTTGGCTGCCTTGTGCTGAAATTCCTTGATCAACAGTTATTTCACCTGGCAATGAACATGGAAGTTGTAGGGGGAGTAAAGGATAAAAGATCGGTCCTGGAACCAGTCCACCAAAAGCATCAAATTGTGAAAGTCCATTTGTTAGGGAGGTATCAACAACCGCCGAAGATGAAGAGTTTTGTAATGCTTCACCCTTTTGTGTAACAGGATAGTTCGTGGCCATACTATGTTTTGCAGCCTGGAAAGTTACAGACTCTGTCGAAATCCCTTCAATGGTTGTTTTGGGAAAAGGTGTTGTTGTGTTGCTGCAAGACATCATTGGTGCTGCAGCTGTACCATGCCATAATTCGGTCAAATTTGTTTTTACTGGTTGCATAAGGCCAAGGGAGAAAGGGAGCTGACAGGGAATGTCTTCAGATCCACCTATTGCCCCTTCTTGTGCAAGACCATTGATTTGGGATGACGAAGTTGGTGAAGAGACACCTAAATTGTTATTAGATGTCTTTGGATTTTCTACTTCCACATTGGAAAGAGGCACTACAGTATCTTCCAGAGATAACCCTAATAAGGCATTTTCTGTGTTCAATGAGCAATTAGTTGGTGATGGTTGTGCAACTTCTGTTTGTAAACAAAGAACCAAGTCGTTGTCATCCTTACTGGCAAGTGGTGATTTCTTAGAATCAGCAAGCGACTGTGTCGACACTGACAAGTTACATAGAATATCCGAGCTAGATACTGGTGGACATAGACATTTTGCCTCGGTATTTGATGCTGAACAACCACGAACGGATCCTAGAACGCCATCGTTTACCGCTTCCGTTACTATTTCAGGTATCAAAAGGGGTTCACAAGGCTGCTGCAATGGTACACTAGACTCAAACTCTGACAATTCGTCCATTTTACAGAACCTCCCATCCTTTGTTAGAGACAATGAGCGAGCTACTGTATCTTTAGTTCTATGCCCAGTTACCAAAGTCCATCCTTCAGTAGACTCCTTCCTTGGCTCTGACTGGAGCTCCACTGTAGATTTCTTTTTTTCGGGCTCACTCAAAAATGTGCTCTCAGAACTTTGAACGGAAGGGGAAAAAGGCATCTTTATTAGAACAAATTGTGTAGCCTCACCCTTCTACGTATTTACAAGTCATAGTAGTTGGTCATCTAGTTTTAGAATGTTATCAATTCCTGCTCAAAAGCATGCAAAAGGAATTCAAGGCTTACTATCTTTGTCTGCCCTGTTTAGTAAGAAAACGTAATTTAAAACAGCCGATTTAGAAATATTGGCTCTTTTGTGACTTGTTAGTAACTAAAAGCTACTTCATCCGAATATAAACCTATCTTCAACAGCTTTAATTCAAATTTGATCTGTTAATACATTGCACCAGAAACACCATGAGTCAGTTTGTATTAAACTTCCGAAGTTAGATTACTATCTACTACGTTTGAAAGGTAAACAGGCATCGCCAGAAAACTTTTAATATAAGAAGGAAAAGTGAACGCTCAAAATAGACCTAAAATAAGAAGACAAAATCTTGCTTTAATGCTGTTTCAAACTTATTTTTTGCCCTAAAGGCTTTCAAAAATACTTGGCTTACCTTTTTAGTTTTTCAATCAACTCTTCGTTCGCGTTTTCTAACGCAGCAATTTTCTGCTTTAAAGTTTCCATGTTCTCATTGTTAGCAATTAAAGTACACAACAATTTCTCCAACTCTATGTCCTTGGATTTAATGCTTTCAGTAAGGGTCGCAATGTCTGCATCTTTTTGTTTGCTTTCTTTAGTTAACCTTTTTATTTCATTTTCCTTGTGTTTCTTCAGGGTCTTTAGATCCTTCCCAAGTTTCTGCAACCAAAGGTAGCATCCAATATTAACTGTTTTCCACTTTAACATTTCAAAGAACTCGGAAAAACAACCAGTATATCAAATGCGAGAGGTAGATTCCAAAACTTCGGAAACTAGAACCATCAGAATAAAAACCAGCCAAGAAAGTTTACTTTTTTTCTTTACTCTTAATAACATAGCCTGTGCGATAAAGTTCAGTGAGTTCAACAAATTTACAAAATACGTCAGTGGTTGTCCAGACTATGTCTGTAGTGTACCGTCGTTAAGGCAGACGACAAAAAAAAAACTAGCAGTAGCTCTTGGTATAAATTTCTTAACAACCGATATCCAACTTTTTAAACAATGTTACAATGAAGTCACAACGGGGTCATTAACAAGTAATGAAAAAAAAAACTTTCTATTAATTGGAATAACTATCTTGAAACTCAGAACTGATGATCGGGAAATTTAACGTTTCGAAGAAGTGCATTGAACAGAACATATAACTGCAGGGCTTGAACTTGCAACCTGAAAGTAGTCGATGCTACCAAAAAATGAGCGCTGGCTACTAGAAGTTTTATAGCTTATATCCTCGCCAGCTGGCTATTGCAAGATTGTGTGGAACCTTTGCAGCAGACTGATTACATAAGAGTTATTGCTTCTAACAAAATGATAAAAAATGTGAAGAGCGAATGAAGGGCAACAAACCTGGAAACAAAAGTGCAGTTACTCTTTAGCACACAGCTACAGATACAGAAGTAGTAAGGATTACACATTAAATACATATAGGCTACTAAAACTTTCACTCAGGCTACCAGATTTTGCCTCTGGTAGCCAGCTAGTTTTGAGCCCTGATTACTTACAAATTACATCATTAAAAGAAATTAACGACTGTTCTCAGAAGTACACCTTTTGAAAAGTTATTTATAGCGCAGTTTTTTAATAAATACAGCCATGGTATTTGAAAAACCAAAAAAATGCTGTTAGCTGTTTTTATAAAAGTACTCACGATTTATCTGGCTTCTCAAACATCTATTGTAGTGAAGTAACTTAAGTATTGCAGTAACCTAATCAGAATGTGGTCCATCTTAAGATGTCTAATTATTAAAGTTGTGGTGTCTGGCGGGTGAGTTTTTACCAAATATGTAAATCATCTGTGGCAGAAGCAAAAAATTATTGGGGGGGGGGGGCACTGCTGAAATTGTAATAGTTTGTTATAAGATCTGAAACTCCTATTCAAAAAGTTATTGTGGTTAACTAAAAAAATTATTGGGGGGCCAGTACCACCCCCGGTTCCGCCGCCCATGTAAATTCATGTGTTTTAACAGCACTGAGTCTTAAACACAAACCTCAATTTGTTCATCTTTATCCTTTGCCTCCTGTTTTAATTTGCTCACCAACTGTTTATGGTTTCTTTGAGCCTTGACATTGATGTCCAGCTCATTTTCTACCCTTCGGAACAGTTCCTCCTGATCTTTCAATAACTGTGTGTACAAACTCTTATAACTTGCATCTGATGGGTCTTTTTCAGCTACATCATCCAACTTCCACTGGTAAAATTCTTTTTCGAAAGCTTCTTGACAGGCATCAACTTGTGTAGCATGTTCCAGTGTACTAACGAGGACCGTTTGACATTTGCTATCAACTGTTACACATTTGGGAGTCTGGGTACCAGCATATTTATGGTACAAGAGTCCTCTCTGTGAGTCCCAAGTGGGAATCTGACTAAAGTTCAAATCCAAACGATTAAAACTGCCAACCTGTGAACTATACGAGCCACTGATGTTATTGGAACCTGCAGAAGAGGTTTTAAAGTGTTATGATTGCGAGTAGATATTGATAAACTAACTAGGGCTCAATATACGGGAGGATTTCAGTAGTTGTTACTAATGTGTCAATTGATATTTGATTCATGGTTTGGGATGAAGTCTGCTTTGTTTTATGTTGTGAAGCTGTCTGAATTCGAAAAGGTTTGCTTGTAAAAAGTAAACATTATGTCAGCTGACATACACCAACACTCAATAGCTAAATGGTTTAGTCAGTTAAACATTCCTTGCAGTACTGAAGATTGGAATTGAACGTGAAAGTTAGTACAAAAGTACATTTTTCCATGTTGAAGGAAAATTTCTTAGGACAAATGATTTTTTATGCTTTATTGTATCATTCTTAAGGAGTCCTTTTTAGGAAACGCTTATAATAACCATCACAACCTTGTCACTGCAATTCAAAAGAAAGCGAAAAATAATGAATTTATCTTGGCTAGTTTCTGTGTATTAAATGAGATTTTAGCAGTGCACCAGCATATTTTGGGAACTATAAATGTTTTTTTATCATTAGTAGAATTTTTCCAGAAATGGTAAGGTTTCTCCATTTCTAGAGATTTGAGAGTTATCTTATTGAATGGTATAATGTTTAAATTTTCAACATGTTTAAACTTCACTTTTCTCAGTACTCTGAGAGTAACTACCATGATAGCCACATTATTCTCTTCTACCTGTGAAGGAAATAGTTTTGTTTGCTGAAAGCCAGTTTATTTCAGTTATTCTATCAGTGATTATTTTAACATTTTTTAAAAAGAAAATGGTCTTGTTAGACTTATGTGTGACTTGATGACAGTTAATGTGGTGGCTTTTCTACAGAACTGATAGTGTTGAAAAAATAAAGAAAGCATATTAATTTTAATAGAAATCAAACATTGTTATTTGTATTCTTGACCTGATCTGCCAATCCTAATGCCACTTTTTCTAACATTTTCTTCAAAAGTGTTTTCCATCTCCTTAACAATTTCATTTTTGAGTCTGTTGGCTTCTGAAACAACATAAAAACAACACTTAATAGAGGTAAAAACCCATGGTTGTACTGATGGATGAAAACGAATTCCAGGAGTTTTCCAGGGCCGTGGAAGGAAACTTCAAAGTTGCGGGAGTTTTCCAGGAATTCCAGGAGTTATGCGAACCATGAGGAATTCAAACCAAGCCTGTATTAGTCTTAGGTATTATTCTTAGCTTAGCTTCCAAAAGGTGATGACTTTCTAAAAAAATTTAACACAAAACAAATTTTCAAAATTTTAATGACTTTAGTGAAATTACAAAACCCTGATGGACTACAATCATCATCACTACTACACTAAATAACAGTTAAATTAATAGGGAATCACTGCACTCCAAATCTATTTCTTTTTAATATTTAATATGCAAAAATGAGTAAAGAAAGTACTGGTCAATCCCATGGGGGCTGCCATGTTGCACTGACGTCATAATGTCAAGTTGTCATTCCAGTTGTTGCTCAGAGCACTCAATGCAGCAAAAAATATAACGGTCCATCCATTTCATTATATGCATTAGAAATGATATTGAACCTGCTTGTGACAACCTCACTTGGTCAGTAATAAGGTTATGCCAAAATAATGTGGATGATTCTGTAATTATGGGGTGGTTTTTACCCTAGGCTCAAATTTGACAAGTTTAGTTTGAACTGCAGACAGTGAATAAAAAAAATTGCAAAAGGCAGTTTTCAATAGTTTTTCTCTTAAAACCTGTTTTACACAATTAAAACACTTCTGTTGATTTCTTTTGATGGAAACTTAAAATTCCATGACCACAACTTTTCTGGTCTGGAGAAAAATTCAAAGAATTCCTTGACTTTCAAGGTCTTCCATAATTTCAACTCTCTCCTTCCCCTTCCCCTACTCACACAAACACACATCAACAGTCATGAACATTGATCTTACCCTTATATATTTCTATAACATCCTCTTCAGTTTTACTCTCTTTGTTCAATACAACTGGATAAGGATCTTAAGGGAAATACATATGTTTACAATAAATGCTTATAAAAACATTAATAAAGATCTAAATACTGAGAAATAATAATAGAAAATGAACAGAAAGGTACAGTTCAATATTGGATATCTTACACATAATAACAATGATGATGATGATTATTATAATAATAATAATAATAACTATTATTATTATTATTATTACTATTATTATTATTATTATTATTATTATTATTATTAGCATCAATGTTAAATTATTAGTATTATTTTATTACTATAAGGTAACTGGCACCATTTACTTAATTATGACACTGATAAAAGTGCCAGACCTAGTTAATTGGAACAATTTTTACCCTTCTAAGTTGTTTTTGTGTGTTCTAACTAGCTAAAAAAAAGATGGGCACCCTTATCTCAATACCAGTTTATATTCATGGCTATGAATGCCAAAAGTACAACATAACACACCATCAATCATGTTTTGAACACTGCATAAGCTTAAATAGGCCTTTTGCAACAAGTGATCTCATTACTCTACTTATGATGATATTCTTGTGGACAAAGGAGTGTCACAGGCTCCAAGACAAGGCACAGTTATAACTAGAAATGCATAATTTTTCTTTGTTTCACATTTCCCAGTGGAACCTGTGACATTCCTCTGCCCACCAGAATATCATTACAAGTACCAAGTGATCACTTGTTGCAAAAGGCCTATTATTGCAAATATTGTGAAAAATCTCAAAGTTATTGTCAGATATGAATTCTGATCCTGCATCATAATTTGTAAAATTATGTGTTAGGCCAGAAAAAGCAGGAGAGGGCTGAGAAAAAAGGTTGCAGCCTCTTATTTGGGCCCAGCTAGAACACTTTCAAGATTTAAAAATTCCCAGCCTGCAGGATAATGCTCGACATAAAGCTCTTTATAGGGGGGGGGGGGGGGGTTCCATCCAATGTCACCAACAAAAACGTTTTTAACATTGCTTGAAAGCTTTAATTGCAAATATTGTGTAAAAACCTCAAAGTTATTGTCAGATATTTTATCCTGCATCATTGTAAAATTATGTGTTAGGCCTGAAAAAGCAGGAGAGGGCTGAGAAAAAAAGAGTGTGGTGCCCTCTAATTTTGGCCCAGCTAGAACACTGTGAAGGATTAAAAATTCCAACCTGCAGGATAATTTATGCTTGACATAAGGATCTTTATAAGGGGGGGGGGGGCTCCATTTATTGTTATTTAGAAAGTCAACTGTACTTATTTGACTGGTGGTTTGAGACAAAGATTTTTTTGTTTTATGTTCTAAGGTGTTACGATTTGAAAAGGTTTGTTTGTAAACATTACCCAGCTGAAATCTGCCTATAACAGAGTAGAACCTTCTACTTCCTTAAAATTCACCGACCCATACTAGCAACCTAACTAATCCTGACATAAAAACACAAACTTACCTTGATTTCCAACTTTGATTCCTTTCTTTCTTGCCATTTCTTCAAATGAATCTTTCATTTTCTTATCTATAGAGTATGAATGTTGTTGTATCGTTCTAAGTCAGTCAATACATCTGAGTTTCAAAAAAACAGACTCATCCTCTGGTAATAAAACAAGAAATACAAAAGTGTGGCCTTAATGTTACAGTTTGCAAACATTGTACATTTACAACAAACTGGATAAATCATGAAGTATGCTAACATAATACTGCTACACCCAGCTGTGTTAAACATTCTTGAATCCTTGGAATAGGAACCCAGTCAAAAGCCAAGAAAACCTTAAAACCCCTGTTGAAATTTTTTGGGGAAAACCTGACTTGGAAAGCTCCTTTGAAGCATATTTGGTGGAAAGCCTGGTTAGTGGAATTAACATCTGGGAACTGAACATTTTTGAAAAGCCTTTAGCAGGTTGAAGCGCTCTAAGTTGAATAATACATTACTCAAGCTGACATCCAGTATCCAGAATCTAATACTGTACAAACCCAAGATGCTACAAAAAAAGTTACTGCTTGTAAATAACATTTATTCTTCAAAATTATTTTGTTTCACTTACATTTAATTGCAACCCTTTATATCAATGCACATTTAAAAAATTAGTCAAATAAAAAGCAAGGCAGTTATACTTGTGATCTGACAATCAAGTTCTAAAGAATTATTTTGATTTTGAAGCTCACAAACTTTTATAAGGACTTGGAAAATAAAATTACTTTTAGACTAAAACAAAACCCAGATTTTCGAAACATGCTTGTCGCAACACATAGACCATGCAAAGATTTACTTCTGGCTTCTCAGACAACCACTTTAAAGGAAACAAAACATACATATCTTGTGTAGTGTTGTTGAGATTGGCTTAAAATACTCCTGTAAACTCAAGTTTTTGAGCTGGCTTTCATCTGTTGTCTGAGAAATAAAATGTTAGAATGGCGAAAGCCCAGAAACTTGAATGATAGTTTCTAAGTCAATTTCAACAATTCTTACCCAGCTGCTGCTCTAGCACTGCTATAGAGCACTTTTAAAAACTATCAAAGTTACATCGCCACATATATTGTGTTAAATATACTGCAATAATAAATAATATATATATATATAAATTATTATAATTCATGATTATTATAACCATAATAGAAAAAGTGGTCAACCTTGTTTCTCATCCAATCCTATCTTAATTCCGTTCTTCCATGCTGCTAACTTGAAAACCATGTCAGTGATTCCATCATTTTCAGACTTTTCATTATCAGCACCATCCTTAGTTATTGTCTGAGTAATCAGTGGCTTCGTCAGTGGTGAAATGAATACTGGTGATGATGGCAAAGGTATGCCCACAGATGGTACCATAGTCCCACATACTACTTGTGGACCAAGACTGGCAGGCATACCCTGGACTACTATTGGTGGATATTCCTGGTAATAGAGAGTTTGGTCTACTGTAGGTGGTGACACTCTGGAGTCCCGAAGAGGCATTTTTGCTGATCGAGGTGGCTTTAAAACAGGATTCATTCCACTAGAGCAGCTATCAATGACACAATGAATTACAATTCCTTTAATATCACTTTTTGATGCCAAAATCTAGGTGAATACCGTAAAATCCCACATTAAAGTTCCCCCTCCCCCATTTGCTAACAAAGATATTTTACCAGATATAAGCCTGCTTGGATATAGCTGCCCTTCCCCCCATTTATAAGTCCATCCATTGTATAAGAGCATCCCTTTTGTGTTTCATTAAAACATCAAAATATCCAATTGAAAGTCAAAGGCTGTTGAGTTTAGAAATTATAATATATTGCAATATACAAACACAAACTTTGTTAATGCTACCGAGAAGACCATTTCACAGGCTTGTAGTTGTTTCACTTACACACTGTTCCATTCCAATTGTCTGCAAAAGTGTGTTGAAGATATTTGAGATAAATTCTCCATTCATTCTGAACAGTAAATGTATTGTTTTAATGTGTTAGCTTTTATTTGTTTTGAAGGTATGTTTTAACTCATCATTCCGAAACTTTTTTTTCGATTCCACTCATAAGCCCACTTGAATATAAGCTCCCCTGTTAATAAGCTCATCCAAAACTCCTTGTGAAGTTATATAAACCCAGTCAGCTTTAACCTGGGATTTTACAGCATGTAAAGAAACAAACAAGGCTGAATATATGTTTGTAATCAAGAAGGTCAGTAATGTAAGAAAATGAATTACAAGAGCAGAAAACAAAAGGCTTCAAGGATCCTGCCTTTGGGAATTAACTTTCTAATACCCTCCTGCCCTCCCCATGGGTGGCAGAACCAGGGGGGGCAGTGGTACTGCCCCCCCCCCCCCAATAATTTTCTTGCTAATAACTGAGCAGCTTTTGAACAGGAACTTCAGATTCTTTAACAAACTATTACAATTTTCATAGTGCCACCCCAATAATCATTTGCTTCATGCTCCCTCCTGTTTTAGAGCTAGTTATTGCCATAATTGCTCAATTAAGCATCTTGTCTAGATGAAGTTTTTAATTAGTCCAGAACGAATGACTCTTAAAAAATCAACAACTTCTTAAAAAAACCCCGATCTAAAATAAAAGACTTATGAAAAAAGTAACCTCTAATTCACCTTTTGCTTATTTGTGTTAACTGCAACATTTTATGGAGAAGATTGATGTTAGAATCTAAATGAAAATTAAGCTTACTCTAGCCTAACAGATCCGGATCCTAATGCTTAGTTGTTATTAATATAAATATATTATGCATTGAAAGGAAAATATAGTTGGTTTGTACAACACCCTACTGGTATTTGCGCGTGCTGAACTTAGTTTCCAACCTAGCAAAATAAACTCTGTCACTGCGAATGGTTTACATTCTGCCTGCTACCAAGGATAACCGATAAGTAAACTAACTTGCAAAAAACAAAAACAGCACTAACGAAAGGCCAACTTTGCAATTATTTTTCGCTATTTAAATTTTTACACAACAAACCTAAATGATTTCAATTTCAGAAGGATTACACCTTATTTACTGGGTTTCGTTTGAAAGTGTAACGATTGGCAAACAGAATGTTTTGGTGACAAGAGGTCGAGGAGGAATACGAAAGATAAAGACTGACCGAGTCGATTGATCATTGAAGAAGTTTAACACGACTACACGTCAGCGACTCGAGTAAAACGACAACCTAAATCTCCTTAAACGCGACTGGTTTAAAGGCTTTGGCTAGGATGTAAAAACCCGTTTTCGTTGCAATTTATCTTTACAGCAATATAAAGTCCTACTGAAAACTTTACCAAAGGCAAGGCTTTGCTGTTGCTAGTTTAGCGAGTATATCTGTAGACAGGACCTTATTATGTCGTGCACTTCATGACGATTATGTCTACGTTAACGTCATCATATTCATTTATAACCTTTCATAGTTTCTATAAAGCAAAGAAAAAGTTTAATATAACTTTTCATAGATTCTATAAAGTAAAGAAAAAGTTTAATATGATGGGAAATCATTGGCTAGAGACTTACCTCGCATCTTCGTTCGTTCGTTTCCGAAACACCTTCGCAGAATCTTCTTCAACCAAAGCATTTTTCGCGCCTTTTCTTTCGCACGTCCTTTTAAAGCTTGATCACGTGACAAAGGTGTCTAACCTTTGTTTTCACGTTCAATCAACTCTTCAATCGTTTTACTTTCTTTAGTTTTTTACATGCAGTACCCTGTGTAGGATTTATCAAATTCAGCAAATGACACTCTTTTTTTCTGGCGGTGTTTATTTTATTAAAAAACTTATAGCCGCACATTCCGGTTTTGAATAAAATATGAGCCAAACTCGGCCATACTTTCGTTTTGTTTCACAATTCTGCAATTCAAATTTCCCCGTTCTAGTTCTAAAGGATTTGTAATAAACACTCGTCGATTTTCCAGTGTATAGTTTTCGACAAAATGTAACCGACAGACCTGCCAACCTTCTGAAGTCTTAAATAGGGAAAACCTTGAATTGAAAGGAGAAAACCGGCCGAATACACGTTCATGGAAAAAGATTATCCCGGAAAAATTATTCAGTAGAAAAAAAGCAAAATCAAGGTTTCATTAAAATCAAGCAGGCATTCCCCTTTTCTAAGCTGAGTTTATTCTTACAGAATCTCAAACTACACCGATAACTTGATAAAATCATTTAGTCCTCCAACAAACCCGCGAACAGGCTACCGGGAGAATTCGGCTCAAGGCCGGGAGATTGTATCTCTGTATCTGGAGAGTCCGGGAATAACGGGAGAATTAGCAGGTCTGATGCGGAGCAAAGTTGAAACTGGATTTGGGGGAAGAAAAATAAGTTTTCCCTATCCCAAAATTTCCAGGGAAGGTTTGCGGTAGGGATCGAAGTAGCGCCTTAAAATGGATGCGACTTCCTTTGAGAGTCAGGGGAAAGGATCCCCCCTGTGAAGTTTTGAAAATGTATTTATTTTATTCAATTTCTCAATAAATACGGGTACCGTTCCCGATAAATTCAAAATAGCCAAAGTTATACCGATATTTAAAAAGGGTTCTTCCCTTGCAATATCAAATTATAGGACAATCTCACTCCTTTGCATCTTCAACCAAACATTTGAAAAACTAATATGCAAACGATTAGTAAACTTTTTGGAAACAAACTGCATATTCCATGAAAATCAGTTTAGTTTTCGCTCTCGACACTCGACAATTCACGCTGTGCTTAACATAGTCGATAAAATCCAACAAGCTATTGAGAACAAATAGTTTTCTTGCGGGGTCTTCCTCGACTTGAGTAAAGCCTTCGACACCGTAAACCACACCATCTTATTAATCAAACTAGAACACTACGGAATACGCGGCCTTGCACTTGACTGGTTCAAATCTTATCTGACGAACAGAAAACAATATACAGAGATAGCAGCGAACAGATCCCCACTAAGTGACATACCCGTTGGAGTGCCACAAGGCTCCGTCCTTGGTTCTATTTTATTTCTGTTATATATAAATAACTTTTATAAATCATCCACAATTCTAAGATTCAGTACTTTCGCTGACGACTCAAACATATTTTACTCCGATAACAGCCTAATAATATAGAGCAACGGTCAACAACGAACTGAATAAATATATATGACTGGTTCTGTGCAAATAAACTTTCACTAAACATAGAAAAAACAAATTTCGTTATTTTTCACCCTCATCAGAAAATATTCAACCATGCCGTAAAATTACAAATAAATGGACAACTGATAAAAAAAAAAGAAAGTTCTGTTAAATATTTAGGAATCCTTATCGATTCAAATCTTAACTGGAAAACTCATATTCAAGAAATTTGTAAAAAGCCGTGAAACGAAATATAGATGCCCTGTCAAAAATTCGCCACTATATCAATCTAATCACTCTAAAGCAACTTAACTACTTCTTAATATACCCACATTTAATTTACGGAATCCTAATTTGGGGCAATACTCTTTCCACCAATATTGAACCCTTACTTAAACTTCAGAAAAGAGCCCTAATAATTATTAAATTCTCTGCCTTCAACGCACACTTGTCCCCGTTATTTAAGAGATTAAAAATACTTAAAATAGACGACATATCTTTTTTACATACTGCATTATTTATGCATCAATACCACAATAAAGAGCTTCCCGCAATTTTCAACACTTTTTTCCAATCTATTTCAAACAAACATCGGTATAACACTCGACTAGCTTCTAGATTAAATTTTTATCTTCCGAAAGCTCGCACCAACTTTGGAAAGTTTAACACTCGATTCACAGGAGTAAAAGTGTGGGGTGTATTCGAAAAAACTGACAAACCACTGAAACGAAACTCATTTAAAAGAAAACTGATAGTTGATAAGCTCGCTGTATACTAATTAGATCTATAATAAACAATAATCAAATACCTCTGCCATGCTCATGCCTTTCTTGTTAACTTTCGCCTTTTTCATTACCTCTTCTGTGTTGTGTTTATCTATTTATTGTCCGTTTTTCTTTGACTCAGTAATCCAGTTTTAACCAAACTTGTGTATTTTTCTTTGATCCAAAATTTTGTTGAACGTTTTAAGCGTACCCTAGCTCGAATGGCTCTGCCATTCTAGGGGGCTCGTACTAACAAATGTTCATGTCTACCATATGCAGAATCTATAAGAAACTGTAAATTTTACCAAAGGTAAAGGATTGTTGTTGTTATTTCAACACTGTTTCTACATCATCCGAATATTCTATGCGTGTTTTATTCATTGCACTACAAACAACCCAGCAAGATAACTTTTCTTATAATTTCTTTTTAAATCTTTACCAGTTGCCATGAGTCAAGACAAAATTTAAGTTATGTTTCTTACTGGAGAAGGGAAAGCAGTTAGCGGGGCTCCGGGGGGAAGGATCAATAAAAAAAATTCATTGCAAATTTGGGAATGGCCAAGCCCGTTTTGTTCGCGACCAGTGAGGGGTCACACTGTGTACAATTTTTTCTCCTTTTTACAGCCTGCTTCTTCGGCACCGAATCACTTTCACAAACTTCACCTTTTCGAATGTTAAAGTGCATATATCATCTTTCAAGAAACTTTGTCTTCTTAGAATTTGGGGCATTCTCGGAAGTTTACAAAAAAAATTTGAAAATCGACTAAATATTCTTCCTGTTATTGAGCTTCAAAGTTGTCAAAAAAGCTACGCCCTTCGACAACGACCGAGCGCCGGAAGAATGGTGACTGATGACGAAATAGGGGGAACCCAAAGAAACTAGCTCCAGTCCCTTGCTCGATGTTCATAGCGTTCTTCAATCTACAAAGTGTAACGTCGTGTTGACAACTCACGAGTTTGAAAATTTTGTATCTAATTTTGATAGGAAGTACACAACTTTGAAGATGCTGTTTAAAATAGTGTTATATGCCAACTCTATTTTTGCAACAAAAACAAGTACCTTAAAAGTACAGTGATGATCGCAAAAATTGCCCGTATTCCGAACTCAACGAAAATACAACAAATGGTTCACGGATCGTTTGTTCAAAGATCGATTTGCCCTATCCCAGGGTTAAGATCTTAACCCATGCTCGTGTTTCTTGCTATCCGTTAACTGACCTCGCTTGGAAATTACTGGTCTGGTTCAAACATGTTTGTAATTTTGTGCAGTGTTTTTCAGCAAAAAAAAACTTAACTCAACGTAAAATTAACCAGCTTTTGAACAACCCGGCCCTGATAAAAAAGAATCGTAACGCCCAGCCAACCGACCGACACCCCCC